>VXBU01007974.1:115046-165279 GCA_013400315.1 Bombycilla garrulus
GGGTGCTGGGATCAGGGGGAGGTGGGGCATTGCTCAGGAGGGCTGAGGAGGTAACATGGGGTCCTGGGGTGTCTGGCCAGGGCAGACGGGTTCATCACTTTCCTGCCCTGCTGTCCCAGCAGGTCAATTACCCTTTGCTAATTAATGAAGACTTTCACTCTGTTAGAAATAAACCCAGTGCCTTTCACTTCTCAGTGCCTTGTGCTGATGGTTTGACTCATCCTCCAGAGGCAAGGACTCCTGCTGTGCCCCAGGAGGGACAGACAGACTTCCAGGGAGTGCACCAAAAGGCTCTTGGAGGATCCTGGGGCTCTCCAGCAGGAAAAGGGATGGGACTTGGTGGGTCCAGACGTACATCAGTGTGCCATGACCAGGGAGGGGGAGGGGGACAGGGATCCCTCGTGGGATCCTGGGGATGAGCAGAGTGGGCAGCAGCTGCAGGGCCTGGAATGGCATCCGCCACAACTCCACACTGCAGCCACAGGCCCTGGAGGACCCCCTGCACCTGCTGGGGAATGGGGAGGAGCTGGTGCAGTTCTGCCACGTTCTCTACTCCTGGCTGTGGCTCACATCCCCCAGAAGAGTCTTTTGGAGCACCAGTTGCAGCCCCCAGGGGTTCTGCTGCACCTGCCTGGATGGGACAGGACAGGGCCAGAGGCATTCCTGGAGCTGGAGGTGAGAAATCTGAAAAACTGAGAGACACCTGGGGTCCCCGGAGAGCACAAAGGGGTGTCCTGGTTTGAAAGACAGGTGTCGGCTAAGGAAGGCAGGAATAGTTATTGTTCCTTAGCAATCAAAATGGGAAAATTCCCTAAAACAAGAGAAAAATGAAAGGAAAAACTCTCATCTCCAAGAAGGTGCTACCCAGAGGTCCCAGATGTCCACCAAAAGACACTGGGGAGGACATCAGGAGGTGCTCAGAGGAGCCTGAGGGGTATCAAAAAGTGGTCAGAAAGAGCCCAGTGAGTAAAAGACAGCAAAGATCGAGGTGCCAGGGAATGCTGCTTCCCACACCATGGGCCCAGCAGGCTCTGAAGGCTCCAATCCCACCCTGTCCCTTCCCCTGCCTTTCCTTGTGTGTAAGGAGGGCACTCTGATACAGTGGACAGGAAGGGAGCTGAGGATGCAGGAGGAAAAGATGCCATGACACAGCTGGTGCTTTCCAGAACTCTTTAATCCCAAAAGAACAACATGTGGCCAGACCTCGCACTTCCGACATTCATGGACAGCTGGCAACCTCACAGCTGCTTCCTCACCATGCACACAGGTTACAGGCCCTCCTCTCCCCACACAGCAGCTCCACCAGCCCACAGAACCTCCGTGACCACTGGGACACTCCAGCATGTGGCCGTGTCCTCCCGAGGCTGCTCCTCAGGAACCAGGAGTGCCAGTGGAGGAATTCATCACACTGGCATCCAGGGCTGGCAGCCCCTCCAAGAGCTGCTGCTTCTCCGGGATCTGCTCCTCCAACACAACACGAACCAGCTTAACAGACGCCAAACTTGGCGGGAAAACCAACAACCCAAAACTAGAACCAACTCAAGGGCTGCCTGGGAACAGGGCAGCCACCACGGACCAGGACAGCAGCCCTTATCCTCCAGAGCCAGCTCTCAAAACCGAGGCAAACAACCCAAGGAAAGCTGGAACAGGGAGCCCAGCAGGGCTCAGGCTCACTCGTGGCTCCGGCAGAGCAGCTGCCTATGTCAGTTGGCACCCTGCAGTGGAGAGGGAAGTGTCAGGCTCTGCCCTCAGCCCCAAACCCCCTCCCCTTGCATCCCGTGTGCCAAACAGACATCCCACCCCAGCTCAGAGGTGCCAGTGTTCCAGCCCGGCCAGCCAGCCTGGGTCCCTCCCTGCCCCAGACATGCCACAGCTCCACACCAGCAGAAGACACTTCCAGACTTTGGGAAAGGCAGGGAGCTGGCGGTGCAGGGACTCACCAAGGACTCACCCAACATCTGGAGGATGTGCAGGGCCGCCACCACCTTGGCCTTGTCGTGCTCGCTCTGGCCCTGATCGTCCGGGAAGATCCATGTGAAGCCACTGATGGGCAGCTCACACCCTGGGATCACCACCTGGTACCAGAACTGCTGCCACCCGCTGGGCTTCACCTGGACACACTTGGTCATGAACACGGGCATCCTGAGGCGATGCTTGCAGCACAGCACGTTCAGGCACTCCAGCACGTCATGCAGCGACGGACGCAAGGCCAGCGGCTCGGGCACTGCCAGGCCCTCGCCTCCCTGTGCCCCGATGGGCCATGGCTCCTCCTCACAGAGCTGCAGGTTCTGCTTCAGTTGGGGATCCAGCCACTCCACCCTCATCCCTGCTCTCCTGAACCTCAGGTTCCCTAGGAGACAAGAGATGCTCACTCACCCTCCAGCACCATCCCATCCCATTCGTGAACTCCAGGATTTTTAGGGGCAGCTTGAATTTAGGGCCAAGGTGAACAGATATCAAAGCCAAAGGCTCCTCAGCTGGAGCAGAAACGGGTACAAACCAGGACTCTGGAGGTCTTGGTTGAATGTCTGGCAAGTGCGTCCCATCCCACTGCCATCATGGGATGGGGCTCAGAGGGACTGAGCAGCTCCATCAGGAGTGCTTAAAGGACACTGAGGGGTTGGGCAGCTCCACTGGAAAGGTTTAATAACTTGCTTAATGTTCTGGATGCCCCAAACTGGTACTGGTGATGCTCCTGCTCTGAGCAGGCAGCTTCCTGGAGACCTGCAGCAGTTCTTTCATTCCACCACCCGCAGGACTGCCTGAAATCGACTGCACCAAGGGCAGCTGGCATCCCACAGGACACAGGGAGAGAGCAAGGGGTGTCTCAAGGCCGAAGTCACCTAGCAGCCAAGCCTGGAGGCGGGAAACACCATGAGACCAGCCCAAGCAGCACCCCTCAGAACCACTCACCTTCCATCAGGGCTTTCTTGGCCAGGGCAGCAGCCTCGTGCGAGCTGTACTTGAGCACGGCCAGCTTGGCCTGACTTTGGCAGGGGCTGGCGTGCAGGGTGACGCTGCGGATGCCCTCGGTGACCATGTGCAGACTGGCCTCCAGCTCCTGCTGGCTCACCGAGGCGGCCAGGCCGCTGAGGACGAGCTCGCGCTTCTGCACGCTGCGGCACACGATGATGGTGCAGCCGCTGCGCACCGGGAATTGGTGCAGGATGGCGATGGCCCTGCGCGCGTCCTGCGGCGCCGCGTAGCGCGCGTAGGCGAAGCCGCGGTTCAGCCCGCTGAACGTCATCATCAGGCGGAACTCGTAGAGCTTCCCCACGCTCTGGAACAGCGGGATCAGCGTGTCCTCGTAGATGTCCTGCGGCAGCCGGGCGATGTACACCTCGGTGCCGGCCGGCGGCGGGCCGCCCTCCCAGCCTGCGGGGACACGGTGACACAGTGACGGTGCCTGTGCGGAGCCCCCCGAGCTCCCAGGGCCCAGCTGCTCTCCTGACATACCTGGGGGAGGCCCCCCGTAGCGCCTCTGCCCGTTGATCTGCACCAGCTTGATGCCGGTCTCCTTCTCCCAGGCCAGCAGGGCCAGCTTCCCGGCCTTGTTGATTCCACTGGCCCACGTCTGAGGAAGGAGAGGATGGTGGTGACTCTGTGAGCAAAGAGCTTTCAGCCTCCCAGCTGGGAGCATCCTGCCCCCACGAGGGAACTGCAGGATCCGCTGCCAGGCAGCATGTGGAGGGGCACATGAACCCCTCTGCTCTCAGGGAACCCGAGGAGCCTCCCGACACTCCATGTCCAAGCCTGCTCCACGTGACACAAAGTCCAGCACCTTTGTTAGAGCCCATAGTCAACAACAGCTTCCTACAGCCCTGCAAGGGCTTGGAAAGCCACAACACAGGCAGCAGCTGCCCGGTGCTGCAAGAGGGAGCTGGAGCACAGAGCCAAGCTGACTCATTTTATCATGGCAGCTTTAAAGTGAAGGACAGCAGGTTACATTGAATATTGGGAAGAAAATCATCCCTGTGAGGGTGGTGAGGCCCTGGCACAGGGTGCCCAGAGAAGCTGTGACTGTCCCATCCCTCAAAGTGTTCAAGGCCAGGATGGATGGGGCTTGGAGCAACTTGGAAGAGTGGAAGGCTCCTGCCAGAGCGGAAAAGATAATATTAAAGAGAAACAAGAACTGACAACTGAACTGGAAAGCAGGAAAGCAGCTGAACTATTTCTGTCCTTGAAAACAGAACAGCTGCAGAGACAGTCAAAGGAGGGACAGAAATGAAAAAAAAAAGCTGGAGGAAAAAGTCTAGCTAAAGCTTATGTGGACTCCAAGTGCTCCTGACATCGTGCAGAATAGAAAATTAACTGCATCTCCTGAAGACTGGCCAAATCCTTGGCTTGCTACAACACGAGATGAAATTAGAAAAGACACAGCCTTTAATGAACAACTGGCCATGAGCGTTACTGAAATTTTTTAGAACACAGGGGAATCCTCACCTGTGCAACACTAATTGCATGGATTTTTGGTATCACTACGAAATTCACTCCATCCCACATGTCACTCATATGGGTGAGATGTGGGATGGAGTAGTTTTCATGGTGATACCAAGAGTTCTGTGTGTAACGTCAGACTAATTGACCATTCCCAAGAACCAGGATTTACAGGTTGTCCACTGAGAAAACAGAGGTGGAGAGAACTATAAAATCAAGCGTTATTTTCAAGAATTCAAAAAATTGATTGCAATTCTACTCCTCCAGGGCAAATGTGAAAGAAACCCCTGACTAAAGTCAGCAAAAAAAAAAAAATAAATTAAAGCTGTATCATTTCCAGCAGGAGCCAAACACACACACAATCCTGTTACAGCAGGATGCGGTTTTACTGAGCATGGTACATAAATGTAGCTTGCTTCAAATTGGCCCTGACCAACGGTACCTTCTCTGTTCAGTTCGACTGCATTTCAGGAGACAGAACAAAGATGCTCTGAATGGGAAAAAGGACTTCTATCTCTACTCTGAGCAGTGCAAAGAGCTCATATTTTCCATAAAAGTAGGTACAATGGGCCAAAAAGGCAGAATTCAATGGGTTTTCCCCACCTCATATTACCGCAGCCAAATAAAAGCTCACAACGGGCTAATGGCCCATTGAAAAAGATCCCCGACTGAGTGGGATACTCAGGGTACTTTACACTAAATAACCGCTGCGGCCTTCTTGAGCATTTTATGCAAACCCTGAATGAGGTGCTCCACCTTCCATTCAAGGGGAATATGTGACAGCTTTACAATCGGGACAACCTGTAACGGTAAAAGTAACACAAATTAAAACTGTTCCTGACTAAAGTGACTTTATTGATTGACTAAACCTCGGGGCACACTTACTGGGGAAACTAGGGACAGCAGTGGTACAAAACAGAATTAGTGCACGGCAGCTTTCCCCCGTTTTTAATGGGATAATAACATGTCCGGGCAAATTCCCGCCAAGACTTGTATTATTATTTTACTTTTTCAGAAAATGATACTGGAAATGATGCCAGCACGTGTCCACTGAAAATCAAATTATTCACTGAAGGACTGCTTACTCTCCTCACAGAAGGAATCAGCACCAGAATGAACCAGACTGAGCACATAAATCACCAAACCCGACCCACTGGATGGAAACCTTCACTTTCTCCAGCTGTAATGGCTGTAACCATGCTTAAGCCTGAATGCATTTCAGTGACCACTGCTAATGAAAAAGTCATAATTGTACAAATTTAGGAGCTCAGCCTAATAATACGAATTCGGCAGGGGGAAATATAACCATAATATGTGAAACACAACTTTCAACCAAAAAGGGGGAATTTATTTGCTCAGCTTCCAATATTGACACAAAATATGAAAGGGAAGTTATAGTGGAGATATAATGTATCCACAACTGTAAATGGGTAATACTTACTGGCACAACAAAAACGAATTTAAACCTCACGATGCATTCCACCCCTCCCAGGCTCCTGATAAAATCGCTGAAATCTTATCTCCACAAATCTCTAAAACTGGACGCTAGGCCATCAAATATACCAGCTCAAACAAATGCTATTTAATCCTTCATGGTCCTCAAAGCAATGGAATTATCAATGCAGGTTAATATTCTGCAATTAAACCCGCCATTTCTGCCTAGTCCCTGTGCACGGCGGTCGGCGGGGCTGCATGGCAGGACCTCGGCCATCGAGGGGACAGTGACGGCTATTCTGGGGACAGAACTGGGAGCACTAAATACCATGGATGCTGGAGCCCTAGCAAACAAATAAACTCAGTAACAAGTGATTTATACCAGCTGAAAGATCCATTACGACCTTCCTTCTCAGCATTAGGAACTACCAATGGCCCTTCTCAGACAGCTCAGCGGGAAAGGATGGAGATAAAAGATCACCAGCTAATGGTGAATGTCACCACATGGTGGCACTCTCCACCACCAAGGGGTTTCATTGTCCGCGAAGACTAAAAAAGCAACTTTTCTTGGGGTTGGGCTGGGATCCCCACAGGAAAAACAGGTGCTCAAAGCGGGATAAGAGACGGGCCCCATTCCCTCCCCAGAGCCTCGTGGCCCGGCCCAGTGTCTCCCGCGATGAGTCCCAGCCCAGGGAACCGAGGGACGCGTGGGCTGTGTAGAGAGGCAGGACCCGGCTCTCCTCGCACAGCCCCCGGTGCTAATGGGGGTCCCGCGCACCCCCGGCCCCGGCTGACACCGGGGGAGCGGCGCGGGCTCCGGCCGGGACCGAGACCGAGACCGGCGCTGGCCAGCCCTGCGTGTACTCCCAGCGAGAGGGGCTCCGGGCCCCGCGGGAAGGGCTCCCCGAGGTGAGCCGTGCCCATATCAAGGGCTCCGGGCCCCGCATGAAGGGCTCCCCGAGGTGAGCCGTGCCCGTATCAAGGGCTCCGGGCCCCGCATGAAGGGCTCCCCGAGGTGAGCCGTGCCCATATCAAGGGCTCCGGGCCCCGCGGGAAGGGCTCCTCGAGGTGAGCCGTGCCCGCACCGGGGCTCCGGGCCCCGCATGAAGGGCTCCCCGAGGTGAGCCGTGCCCGTATCTGGGGCTCCGGGCCCCGCGGGAAGGGCTCCCCGAGGTGAGCCGTGCCCGTATCAGCGGCTCCAGGCCCCGAGGGAAGGGCTCCCCGAGGTGAGCCGTGCCCATATCAAGGGCTCCGGGCCCCGCGGGAAGGGCTCCCCGAGGTGAGCCGTGCCCGTATCAGGGGCTCCGGGCCCCGCAGGAAGGGCTCCCCGAGGTGAGCCGTGCCCGTATCAGGGGCTCCGGGCCCCGCAGGAAGGGCTCCCCGAGGTGAGCCGTGCCCGCATGAAGCGCTCCCCCAGCAGTACCCACCTCGTCCATCGCCGCTGCACGTGCCCTTCCCGCCGTTCCAACTGCTCCTCCGTCTGCTGGGGAAGGAAAGAAGACGATCCAGCTCCGCCCCCGCACCGCTCCACCCCGGCGGACCGCGCCCGCCCCGTCGGGGGCCTGGCCTTGCTTTGTGTGGCCAGGCGTCACCTTGCTTTGTCTGGCCGTGCTTTGCTGTGCCACGTTTCCTCCCCTTGTACTTGTCCGCTTGTATTCAAGCAAGGCAAGGTGGGCGTAGGGAAGGCAGGAGTTGCCGTAAGAGGTACGGCAGCACCACCAAACTCTCATGGCAGAAGCGTCAAGGTTGGAAGAGACCTTCAAGGGCATCTAGTGCAATCATCAGTGCAATTAGACCTCACATAGGAACATCCCGAAAAGATATTCCGGGTTTGAATCTATTCACACTTGCAGAACTGGAAGGTTTCATGCTGCTTTTCCCAATACCTGCTAAGAACGGCGAATTTTGGGGCGGTCAGAAACATCTACTGAAAGAAATGTTCCGAAGAATGTCTGATACATTGGCCCGAATCTCCACGTCATTACCAAGAGCACGTGTGTGAGAGACGGAGCTGTTAATGGTGATTGACTCAACAATCGCCCATCTGTGGAGGCACTCGCGCTCTGCTGGCGCCGGGCCAGGGTGAGGACCGGACTTTTTGAGAGCTTGTTAGTGAAACCTGATCTGTGTGAGACAGAGGGGGTCACAGAGGCACAGCCACACCCCAGGGTCTGAGCCAGTTAAGGGAGAAGGCCAGACAGACCATGGCGCTTGTTTTCGTGCTAGTGTCCTCCCCCTGCCCCCAAGGAAGGGCACATTGACTCACTTGGGGCTGGAGGCTTTTATCCCTTCTGAGGGGCACAACTGGCTCGACTTTGCTCAAGTGAGAGGCAGGGTCATGACTTAAAAGGGGTCATAAACCATCAAAGACCCTTCAGAGAGTGTAAAATTCCCCTCCCTAGGGGAGGCACCCATCTAAACCTAAATGTCTATTAACCCACTGGTGTTTCTTGGGCTTTCCCCCACCCCTGATGGATCAAGATTGTGACCATCACTCAGATCACCTGACATCAAAACTGTAACAGCCAAGTGCCTTCAATCAAGTCTGGTTACTGGATCCAGAGGTGGTGAGATCTTTCTACTCTTCCCCTTCCCCTGTTCTTTCTTACACATTTTCTCACCTGTTATTCCTATCCTTTTATATTGTTGCATTACTATAGATAATAACCAGAATGGCTACATCTGTGCTTTCCACTGCTTCTAAGTGGTTCTAAAATAGACCCTACACATTTTTATTTACAAACACCACTCATTTAGTGTCATTTCACCTCTAATGCTCCCCAAGGGACGTATTAACCAGAACTCTGGTTACTCCTGCTGTGGCAGCTCAGCTCTTCTGGCACAGGAATGCAGCCCCCCTGTTCTGGACCCCAAAGAACAATTCCAAACCCTCCACAGCATTGTTATTTACCAGGCTATACTCACTTATTCCATAAGTAGCACCATAAGATCTTGCAGGTCCAGATAATGACCAGCATCTCAAAATACTGGGAAGAGTAAAAAAAATATTACTATAAACTTTGAAATACAGACATGCACAAAAGATCATATCAAAGAACTATAAATTGAATACAAAGTTATAATGAAAAAAAAAAAGTTTAAAACTTTTGTTTTTTCTCCTTAAGAAAGAAGAAATAGCTTGTCCAGCCAGTCTGCCTCGAGCTGTCCTTCATATTTCTGAAGATAAACTGCTTGGCTATACCACTGTCTTGGTAAAAATCCAAGAGCAAGTAGAAAGGGAAGTTAATGATTCATATCCACACAGAAAAAAGTTACTGGTGATCCAGATTCATAAGGTCATGACAAAACACTGGCCTACTGAAATAGGCTCTGCTCACCCAAGTACCTGCAAACGGAAACTTATTTTAGTTATGTGCCTATATGTGCAGTGCAGCTATAAAATGTAACTAGGTTTCTTAATATTTTAAGTAGAAAATGACTGATTTTCCAAAGAATTAGTAACTCATTCCCACCTCTAGCTAACTCCAGCTTGCTTTTCCAAAGTGCATCTCAGCACGCCGAAGCGTTGCCACTAGATGGCAAAATGAGACTGAATCTTCTCTCCTACACAATCTCAAATTTTATTCGTTGGATTGAGATAAAAGAGAAAAACATTAGTATATTTTTATCCATTTGAATCCCCTGACATTTGTCTGGAAAAGAGTAGTTGCAGGTATTCTATTATGTGAAAGGGAAGGTGTTATGGGAAGGTTTATTATGTGATTGAGGTGAGATCCTACCTGCTGCTACTTTAGTCCACACCTCAGAGAAGAGCCCTGGCAGATCAGGACTGCTCCAATGGAGAGGTGTGTTTGACCTGGTTCTCTTTCAAAATGAGCCAGGGGATAAAAGGAATTGTCTTAAGTCCACTCATAGTACAATACATGTGTAAAATTTAAAATATATGCAAAAATGCTTCTTTAGAAGAAAAAAAAGCCTCTTATGAATACACTATATTTTGAACATAACGAAAAGCTGAAAAGCGTGAGGTGTTCAACAATTCAGCTCCTTGGAAACTCTAAGCCAGTCATAGAGATGAACATAAAGATTGAAAACAAAACTAACTTTAAAACCAAACTATACCCAAGATGATGCTGGCTAGCAGCAGCTTTTATTCTCCAAGTCACCTGTGTATTTTCTGGTCTGTGAAATTCACTCTTGAAAACTTTCAGGACTGACAAAATCTTTTCCTGAGAAGGCCTGAGATGAGTATATATTAGTGGAAAAGCTGTAGAAGCCTTTTTATTTTTCACAGCATTGCAAAATCACAAGTGTTTTTCTTACTGGTCAGCAAGCTGTTGAAATATTTAGAAAATTGGAAATCTGTTAGGATCAGGATCCAATTCTGAATTTGTGTATGGACAGGAACACTACAAATGCAACAATCGCCAAAATCCTATGTTGGCCACCAATTTACAGTATAAACTCTGCACGTTTCTACAGCGTTGAAGCTACAAAGTAGCTTTGTTTAGGTTAGAAAAGAACTGCCCGACTGAATAAAAGGGGATCACTTAGAAACAGTGTCAGAGCCAATAAACTGCTTCTGGGTGTCAATTGTTCATTTGATTAAAATAGTAGGATGGTTTGGGTTAAAATAATCATATCTTCAGCTGTCAGAATAGTCAGGACAGACTTGAAATACTGTTTAAAAGACTTAAATGAAACAAAAATTATAATTTTTGTTCCATCATCATTACTAAGAGAGAGTAGTTTTGGGTTTTTAAAATAAACCTGTAGCAAAAAACAAAAACAGAAACAAAAAATGAACAACCAAAAAACCAACCAAACAAAAATCCCAAACAAAATCAATCAATCAAACAAACAAACAAACAAAAAACCCCAACCAAAATACAAAAGAAGGCAAAGCAAATGTCAAGCCTGTTATGGAAGCATGGATGGGAATACCTCAGGCTGCAGCTGCAGCCAGGGCCAGCAGCTCCCACAGACTCTGGTTCCCAGTGGAGCTGGGAGGTTGCCCAGCACAGCCTAGGCCTGCAAGGGTGCAGAGGGATGGGCTGGGAGCCAGAGCAGGAGCTGCTGTGGCCACAGGGAGCTGGGCTGGTGGAAAGAAGCCTTGGGGGTAAATGGAACCTCGCAGAGCCAAGGTGTTGGCAGCTCCCCCTGGGCAGCAGGCTGGCCTGGAGCTGGGAGAGGACATCTGTGCTTTTTGGCAGCACGGGGGGAAAGGGTTTGAGCTGTTAGCCCAGACTAAAGGGTGTGTTTTTAACTTATTTCATCTTTACCTTGAGCTCCGATGTCTCCGTCAAACTGGAGACCTGAGGTACAAAACCTGTGTGTTCACTGGCAGAGTTCTGCACCTGCAGGATGCTGTTAGTGCAGAAGGGTCATGTCCAAAACAGAACATCATTTCCAGGTGTCCTTTTGGTCCTTTCTGTGCCACAGTGCAGCTGACCCTGTTCGGCAGCTGCTGATCTGAGCTGCTGAACTGCACTGAGCAGCCCAAATACTGCAGGAGAGTTCTTCAGTCCCCAATTCCTCCAGCTCAAGCTTGCAGCAGCTTTTCTTGTTAGCAGAGCCCTTCACAGGTCATGAGAACAACTGATTGATATCACTCAAATTAACCAAGTTTATCTCCTTTTTTCCTTCCCTCATCTCCAACTTCCCTTTCTCAGCCTTAGCAAACATTTTTTTTCAGTCTTTCCTCAGTAGTCAGCTCTGTTGAGGTCTCCTAAGTGTTCTCTGAATTTGTTTGCAGCATTTCTGGACAACCCAGATGCATTATGCCACTTATGACCCAAACAGAGTGCAGTAAAACAGGCACCTGAGCAAACTGCTCTTGCTAGAATATCTCTAAGTACTTGCCTTATTTTTCACAGGACTTTAGTAGATATTTGATTCTTTGGTTTCTGAATAGAGTCCAGCTACAGTGACTGTATTTTAGGATTTCAGGCCTTTTGGAATTGCCTAAACTCCATCTTGACACCTGCTCAGAGTAACACAGTTCATTGGCAATGGAAAAGATGCTTATCCAAGTACATGTCATTTTTTTCCATCCAGGATAATCTTGGTTGAGGGTTGAGTTCCTATAGAGAACACTTTTTTGTTTGTTTGTTTGTTTTATGTGAAATTTGATTTGAAGAGCTCTTGAAGAGCGCTGTGTCTCAGGCACAGTTTAATTCATACATTCCAGAGGCAGGGAGGTTGGTTAGCATTTCCCTCAGCTGATGTTGCCATTAAAGTGTGATATTCAGGGACCATCCATCCCTGCTCGTGCACCTGGCAGCCACCAGGGGCTGGGTGGGGAGGAAGCCTCCAAGTTCCATTCCTGCAAACTGCTTTTTCAAATTGGCCTAGGTGTGAATGTGAACATCCTGATTCAGGATATTCACATTGATGATTTGATCCTGTAAAACCTTTCCCAGGAGGGAGATTTAAACCTGAGCCAGGTGTGTAAGGGAGGACACTGACGTGGTGAAAAGCGTTATCCCACCTCACAGGGTCTGCTTCCCTTATCTCCCTTATCTAGCTCTGAACCCAGTTCCTTGCTCAGCAAAGGTCAGTTTGTTGTGCTCATCCTCCCCAGGAGGGTGATGAAAATATCTGAAATTTCAGAAAATATCTGAACCCCCTCAGTACCAGAGCTGTTTCTGTGATGAGAGGTTTGTCCACCACACATCCCAAACCTCTCCTTCCCTTCGGTCTGGCCTCAGCAAAGCACCAAATTAACACTGACATTTCAGTCTCTCACAGTTATAGGTAATACAGCCTGGGAACTGAGTATGTCATGTTCAGAGGGGAACTATAGGCTGTCTAGGGTAAGAATTTCCAGGTTAAAAGGAAGAATCTACCCTGTTTTTTTAAAAAACAAATTTGGGCAGGACAAAAGAAAACCACTCCATGAAGATCTACTTCGCTTTGGGAGTGAGGTGAACACGAAATTCTTACAAGGTTAGAACTTTTTTTTTGTTTGGTAACATGAGTTACACTAGAACAAAAAACCCTTCTGAAAGTGGTTCAAAGTAAGCCCTTGACTCCACTTAAAGAGGGGCAGAAGACTGCCAGAGAGAGGTGGGAGAAAATGGAAAACTGCTGCTCTTTGAAGGCAGCAGAATGTCGGCAGTGTGAATTTCCCCCTGTGTTGCCTAAAATGGTTTGAGTCTCACATTTTCAAGCATCAGTCACCAGACCATCACTGCATCAGAAAGAAGTTACCATTAGCAGCTGTTACTGAGGAGATACTTCTTTTTGTGTGAAGGTTGTGTCACTGCAGGCTATAAAATACCTGTGAAACACCTAGTTCTTTAAAAAGAGAGAGAAAAAAATCTCATTAGAAAGATATGCACTTGATAATGGCAGTAAAGTCAGTTTTTCTCAGCTTTTGAAAATCTAAGAGCTTAAAATGAGATTGCCAACTGCTGTAGAAGTATAACTGAAAATTCAAATATAGAAAATACAAAGCGGTGTTTCCTCAGCAAGCCTCACTGGGGCACCACATCCGACGGGTTAATGATGTTACAGAAGAAGCTGAGAGAAAGACAGAGCTCAAGTTTGTGTGCAGCTGGGTTTTGCAAGAAATTAATGAAATCTGCATGTAGCTATGATGTACTCAGTGCCACAGGCAGGATGCAAGCAAATAATAATAAATACATGGGTTAGAAGTCTGTGTTAGCTGCTCTTGAGACTGGGAGATGGACTTCAGAGGTAAATGTTTCCTCTTTTCTCACTGTAATTCTCCTAGAACACCACCAGCATAAATTTTGACCAGACTAATTGGTTTCATATTAGTACAAATAAGGAGTAACACAATTGTAATTAGATCTGCTACACCGGGTTTGGGATATAAACCAGATTAGAAGGTAATGAAACACATCTTAGAATAAGCAATTAGAAATTTAACACAGGCTTCCTCCTGTCTCCCTGCTTGTTCCCCTGTGAAATGCAAGGGGTGTGATGGGATGTCTGAGGTGGAGTTATGTAACCTCTCCTTTGCCACTGCTGACAATGCACCAGCAAAGCAACTGTTCCTTTGGGGATTCTTTGTCATTTAGTCCTATTTCATCCCCAGTCCTAGAGGTGATAATATTTCTGTGATACTGTCAGGACATGCCCCAGATGATTCACACAGGTGATTTCAAGTAAGAAGCCAGAAAACCCAGCTGTAGCATGTATTTGATAAATGCTACTCTGCTTAGAACAGCTGGGACAGCAGTTTAATTTCAGAGAGTTTTAAATACCATGCTGTTATCATTTACCAGAGTTTCTCCAGAAAAAAAGTAAGCTACTCTAAACCAGACTTTGAATTTCAAAAGGAAAGCTGTTACTGTGAAGACTTTTAGTTTGATCTGAAATACATGCACTTGTGTGCAACACACCCTGCAGATTGCAGACACGAGGTCAGGAGGTCGGCAGGGACTGGAGACGAGAGAGATAACAAGAAGATGAACTTTCCTTCCCAGCGCTTCAGAATGATGCACTATTCTTGCTAGCCCAGGAAGCTCCAAAATCATCTATCTTTTGTGCAGTCTAACAGAGCCCAAGGATTCCTACCAGCACAGCTCTGGTAGGAGGTTCCACAACAAGAAAAGGGAGAATGGACATGCTGGCTGTTTTTAAAATACAGACACACTTTGAGCTGCTCAACGTAATCTCAGCAAAGGGATCTACCGATAGGAGGGTGCCTGAATTGGTTGTGCAGGACAGATGGAAGTCTATCATGTCCCTGTGGTAATAATATGGTTTTGTGGATTCTTTTTCAGACACAAAAATCCTCGTAAGAAGTGGCCAAAAAATGAACTATTGATACAATGGCAACACAATAATTTTTCATCTAAACTTGTACATTTTTTAGTTTCACTGAGTGATTCTTTATTTGAAGGGTTGCTGACTGTAATTCCATCATTAATTCATTAGTTCCTCATTGTGTACAGCTCTGACAATAACCTTTAATTTTACAAAGAAGGATATTTCAGGTACTGAGGTAAATTAAAGAAGTTTCTCTTAAGCAAATGTTTTCTTCTTTGGGGGGGCTTACCTGGGCTAGACTTGCACAGAAGAGTAACCCACACCTATGCAGATCATATGACAATATTTTTATGCATGCATAATGTGAGTAAATACATAAATATTCATGTGTGCAATTACAAGAAGTTAGGGTCCATAGCCGCTTACTTCTGTGTAGCAGGCAGAGCATTTTCAACCCTCTGCTGTGCTTCCTTGTTTACTTATTTATATTCAGAGAAAGGAAGTGGTAAGGCTGACTGGCTGAAACTTTTCTGAGAAGAGACCATTTTGTACCACAGGAAGAAGTGTCTCTCTGGACGAACTCACAACATCATTTAAATTGTTCAGAACAGTTCCTTGACAGAAGCAGCTGGAGGTTGGGTGAGGAATTCCTTGGAGGTGGGAATCCATGGCTGTGTCATTGGCTGTGAATATTCCCTGAGTGTCTCGGGGACAGAGCCAGCCATGGACCTGCGGAATGTCCCCTACCGCTCCGACGTGCTCACCTGGGAGCCAGATGACTTGGCAGAATATTTCAGGACGGTGAGTTTGGCCCTGTTTTGTCTTTGTCTGACGGGGGAACAAACTGCTGTGACATTGGTTGGGCTAAATTCAGATATTTTCTAATGGGCAAAGCTTGCTGCAGAACTAAAAGCAAAACCGCTGTTGAATGAGAAGCTGAGCTCAACTGGTCAGTGGAAATGAATCTTGAAAGGGATTTTTAAATGGGGTATAAGAGAAACTCATGGCTTAGTTAGAGAAAATAAACACCTTACTGCAATGCTTGTTGGTGTAACACACTTTAATGCTGTGGAAGGCACTAAGCTGTGAAGATTACAAGTTTTCTGTTTCATCTTCAATGATTTCCGAAGTGTTTATTTTTCCCAAATTGCTCGATGTGACAAATGAGCCTTTGAATGGCTTTGTTAATCACATCAATGGCTAGACTTGTAAAACTTGGAACACCTTGGGTTTAATTTTGAAATAATGTGAAGTTTATTTTTTTCAATGGCTCCTGTAACTCAGTGAGAGTCTTATTTGGGGAGCTGAGGCAAGTTTGATAGTAGAGTGCAGAACTACTTAATAAAAATGAGCAGAGCAAACAGAGAGTCTGTGTCTACCAAATCTCCAGAGAAGTGAAACTACCAACTACTTAGAAGCCCCTAATTTGAGGGTGCAGGAGTTGGTGGCACAGGAAAGTGAAACCAAAAACTGGAGATGGAACAGATGAGATCATTATCAACAGGTAACTTCACACAAGTACGAAAAACATTACAACAGTGGTGCAGGGGGAAGTTGAACCACCATTTCCAAGAAATTAGGAAGGGAAAAACGGCTTTCTACAAAATCTGATAATAATATCCTGAACAGTGATAAAAGGATCAACTGTAAGTTCTACCATAACCGAATGCACATTTATCTGCAGTGCCTCCCTTCTAGTAATCAAGATACTCTCCAGAATAGAGATAATGGCATTCCATTCTTGGGGAGCTAAATCAAAGCAAAAGCTGTTTAAGTAATCTAAAAAGTCTGGGTAAGACAAGAATATCAGCCCATGTCAGCCAGCTCTGCGCACCTGTCACAAGTGACCTGATCTTGTCCCCAGATAAATTCAGAGAATGAATGAACCAAGGAAGAACCAAATTTTCAAATTATTTCTTTTTTTTCTTCTTTTTTTTTTGTTTAGAAAAAGCAAAGCTGTTAATATTTTGGATATTCCAAGGTTTATTTTTAATAGCTAAACAGCATTTTTAATCAATTACTTCAAGATCGAGATTAGGTCTCGATCACAGTGATGGGTTGCTTCCCTCTGCAAACAGACTTGTGCTGGTAACATCACCATAGCACTCACTTTATACAAGAAATTATTTACAGGTTTAGGTCCTCAGTCTGCACAGAAATTTTAATCTGTATCCTAAAATATTTACCAGAGTTAGGTCTGTTTCTTCATATGAATAACTGAAGGTGGCTCCTACAAATATCCTCTCTGCTGTTTGGTTGTTCCCAGGGTCGGTTCTCAGGCACACCAAGTTACAGTGTTACATCCTAAAATTAAAAATGGAATAGAACTGCAGAGGACACAAAGCTCCCTGGAAGAGCTTCTCTGCTTCAGGGGAGCTATTCCAGCAGCACAGGGTCATTTGTTTGCAGAACTTCTGAAGTTTCAGACACAGCAAGAGTCATTCTTTAGTCCTGAAGCCTCCAAAAGCTGCTTTGTGTGACTGCTCTTTGGGTTCCTCCTGATATGGACCTGACCACCCTGAAACAGAAAAACGCCAGATCAGAAATATAAATTGTGTTCTTACATTATGCTATTAATATAAATTGTGTTCTTACATTATGCTATTACTGTTCAAATTAAGAAACAAACAAGCAAACAAACAAGCAACCAAACAAAACTCCCCAAAACACCAAAAAAACCCAACAAAAAACTCCAAACAAAAACCCCCAAGCCCCCCAACCAGCTAAAACAAACAAACAAACAAAAACTTGGGACAACTGTTGGAAATATTTAAATGTCATGTCTTTCTTTGTGGTCAGTCTGTACATGAGCAACTTCTAAAGAGCATATCCTTGTCCTAAATGCTACTGGGAAACATAATACTCTGGAAAAGCTTTACAAATATTATAGATAATGTCCAGGAATAATAAGTGAGATTTCCATCCAGAAGTGCAAGCTTTGTGATCACGACAGTGAATTCTGGGACTGGGATCAGTCAGTTTAGTATTCCTGGATAACAGAGTTTTTGCTCTATTTCTGCAGCTGCTCATCCCAGTCAGTACCACAATAATCCATTTTTTCAAATATTTTTTGGGCCAGGCAACTGTGAGGTGGTTTGTAAATGTGTTCCTAAATGGAGGAAAACCTTTAAGGCCACTGAAGAATGTCTGTACTAAAAATCCATGCTTATGGGACAAAATGAGCAATTTAGGCAGGGCATAGCATACAAAAAGGTATCTTGAAAGCATCTGCCCAAAGCCAGCCATATGTTTAGGTATCTTTATTGATTCTTATCATTAAAGGTGTAATAATCATCTTCTTCTCATTGACAGCTAAAGTATAAGGACTGTGAAAAAGTCGTGAGGAAGCACTGCATAAATGGACAAAGGTTTTTGGTGAGTGGAGCTGTAAAATTCCTTCCTGTAAAATTCCAGCCAGGTGATGTTTTTGACTCCTCCTTATTTTGCACTGGCAGATGAAGAGCCACCTTCCAAGTGGTTACTGAGGTATAAATATGGGTGGTAAATGCTTCTGCTAAAATCAGCCAGACAACTTGCTTTAAGTGTAGAATGCTGGGAGCCCAAGCATCTTGTTCAATATTAATATTTTTTAGGGAAGTTATAAACCAATAATCTTGTCTTGAATTAATCTCTTCCTTTATAGGAAGTTCTTGTTTTCAAATATTAACTACAGAAAATCCACATTTATTAATTATTCTCTCAAGCTAAAGAAGACACAGCCCTGCTCAGAATGACTGGCTTTTCATTGGAATAACTCCTTCATTCCTCTATAGATAAAATTAGATTTCTTCTCTAGCAATACACAAAATCAATAAAATTTAAGAGCATCAAAGCTAGTAAGCAAAGTCCCAGAGGCTTTAAATCAACATTGTTCCAGGCTTGGCTTAATTTTAGAAAAAAGCTGATGACTTCCACCAACATAGCAGCAGTTTGCAGGTCTTAAATACACATCCCTGAAGCTGTAGAGAAGCTTTTAGTATTACTGCTTCTTACTTTTATTTTCAAATATTAGCCATTCTGTTTCCTCAGAAGTAGTAATTTTGGTCTTCTGGTTAATTAGTCATAGTGGGGAGATCTCTGCATGCCTCTTCTAAAGTTTTGTATTTTTCATTTACTTGTCCTAATATTTGGTTTTTTGACATTTCATTGAAACAAAATGTAAAAAATTTTCAAGCCCCTGTTGTGTAGGATCCGGATTTGACCCCTCCCTCCTGCTGGAGGGTGCAGTCAGCATTGCTCAGATGTGTCATGGGATTTTTTTCTACCAGCCCCCAAGAGATCCTCCTCAGCTCCAGCACTGAGGATCTGTGGCTGGCATGGCAGTTCTGGCTCTGGAAGCATAATAACATTCTGGTAGTTTGTGAGGTGCAAATAGAAAGTGCAATAGCTGTGTGATTTCTGAGTGATTTTTGTGATTTTCTATTGTTTCCAGAGTGGTTCTGTAATTAGCTCAGGGTGCAGCAGCTCTTCAGAGGCATCCCAGCAGTTTTCTACTGAGCAAGCCAAGCAGCTGCTCACCTTACTCAGACTCTTTTAAAGCTTTTTAATTACTTGGCAATTGTATAATAAGAAAAAAAAAGGGGGAAAAGTTCACTTGTTAAACAGAACCACAGAAGAAGACATGCAGTAGAATATTTCAGTGTACAAAGCAGTCTGGAAAAAAAATTGATTCTCTCTATGAATGGTTTTTCTAAGAAACATCTTTTTACATTTTGTGAGTGACTGGAAACTGCCAAATTACATGTGCACAGAAGCAGCTGCTCAGGCTGGGTGTTTGCTGGGTTTTTTTTCACAGTAGCTGTTGTCAGATCTACATGATAAACCTGGCCTAAAGATGTTTCTCTAAAATTAATCAGAATAACATCCTAATTCCAGAGTCACCTTGCTGTGTCTGCTGGCTACCACAAGGAAAGCCCTATGGAGATGCAGTAGGAATCTGCAAAGGGGTTCCATGTGACTTAGCCTAATAAAATTCTCTATTATTTAAAACAGAAATGTGGCCCTTGTAAAAAACTATATACCTCTAATATTTGTCAGGTTTATCACCGGAATAGAACTCCAAAGAGAAACTTAAAAAGCCTTTAGAGAAAATACAATTCTTCAGGAAGTACTGCAGGACATTTCCATAAAAGCAGTACATTTTTCCTCTGTTTCACTCTTCCCAGAGGCAAAATAGTGTGAAAAACACAGATAGGATTTGTTCTGTCCTGAACATTGACACTGACAGCTTTGTGAACCAATGTGTAATTAGAAACCTACTATTGTTACCAGCAAAAAAAAAAGAACCAGTCTATAATTCCTACTCCAAAGAGAATTCATGAAGCTTGTGATTAACTAAACAAAACACTAAATCAACAAAATCCAAAGTCTTCATAATGCTTGAATCTGTCCTAACTGTGGATTTGCACATGCTGGAAGAGAAGGGATGACTGCAGGAGCATCAGGAAAGGTTTCCAGACAGCACATCTCAGTCAGGAGGAGTCTCAGTCCAGTGGCTGTGCCATGGTTGAGGGGGGAACAGTCATCCTCCCCCATCCCTGCTTCTAGAAAGATTTCTTTTAGGCTGCCAAGGCTGCTTTTAAATCCAAGGAGTTTTCTAGCTTTGTGTTCCCTAGAACGTCGGATTTTTCATGTACTCTGTTACAGATAAGGTTCTTAGGGCAAAACTCCAGCCAAAGATTCTGTATTTTAAAATCTACAGTTTTACCCTGAAATTTTGCAATCATGCACAGTCTTGCCTAATTTCACTGTGCGGGCAAGAAGGAATTCAATATACCTGGCTTCTGAAGTCATGTAAATACCACCTGAATTCATGCCGCATTTTTGAATGTATGTGTATGACTTGGATAAGTCACAGGGTGTGACGTGGACAATTTTTTCACATATACCATGTGTTTCCTTTCCAGAACATGTCTGAAAATGATATTCAGAAATTTCCAAAGCTCAGAGTGCCGTAAGTAAAGTCAAACTATTTTAATGTTAAAATTTATTTTAGCTGTATTGCAGTGAAGTCTCATAGGAATATCAGACAAATGATTTGTGAATGATTGGTTAGAGACTTTTTTTATTAGAGTGTAGTCAGAGAAAAAGAAGAATATTCCAAAATAAAATGAGTGTTGTCATGACTGCTCAAGCAAAGTGATACAATACAAGAAGATAGTCTGGGGGATGTTCAAAAGAACTTGTGCATAAATTCTTTGAGTGACAGCAGCTACACAAAGGTTAAACTTTCCTGCATGTATTACCTTTGAAGTATGACTTAACTGTTCACTGCTTAACTGTTGACTTTAACTTAAAGGAAAAAAAAAAGTCAGTTATGTCCACAGCTGAGGATTTGAAATTATTTCCATGTACTTTTGCTTTAGGTGGGCATTCAAGAGAAATCAGTCTGGACCATGTGATTCAATGTTCAATAGCTTTCCTCAGCTCCCGTGGATTAGGCCTTGAAAAAGTTTCCAATTCATCTGAATAGGTTCCATAATTTCATAGAGATTACTTAATGAAGAACAATAATCCCATTAAGTCAATACTGAGTCAGAGGAATTGGCTTCTTCTAATATTCCATGGTGGAAAATGAAGGATTTTATTTTGCTATGAGTTCTCTGCTGTGTATTTAAGCTGGAGGTTAGAAGGTTTCTAACAATGAGACTCATGGAGCAGGAATATCCAAACAAAGGAGGGAGGAAAAAGAGAAGTGGAATTCAAGCTGTTCCAGCTGTGTCTTTGTTGTTCATTTCCCAGTTCCTGACTCCCTCCCTTCATGAGTATCTTGATGTTTGCTCCACAAGATACAATTTGCTTTGCCTTTTCTGATGCATAAGAGCTTGTGGAAAGTGTTTTGGGGAAGATAAAAATACTGAAAAATTTTGTGCTCATGGGTGAGCTGGTGGGAAGAGCTGAACCCAGCAAGACACCCTTGTTCAGATCAGATATGAACGACTGCATTTGAAAGCCTTGGATGTGGCATATTTCTTAAAATCACATCTATATTTTCCCACAATAAATATCCTGATAATAGAGGTTGATGGTGTACAATATTTTAGTAAGGAGGTCCAGATATTATTTTAAAAAGATGCTGTGATGTCTCAAAATTTCTGAACACACTTTCAATTAAAAGAAACATTGAACAGTGTTGATGATAGACCAGATTGTCTGTGACAGACTCATCTTACCACAGTGTAGAACTTGTAATTCTCTGATAATTTGTCCCACCTTAGCAGTCCCACCTTGGCAGAATTACCTCTTGATCTCACTGTCTGAGCTTTTAATTTTGAGAACTTCTGGTGATTTCCTTTCAAATTTGTGAGAGAAAAGTTGTCAGTGGATGGGCTAATAAACTCAGACATACCAGAGATATTAATGCCAGGTGAATCATTAAAATGAAATCTAACCATGTGGAGCTGCTCCTACTTCCTCATCAAACCTATTGATATCTCAAAATTTGATTTTCACGCCCTAGAAAAAGCGAACAGCTTTTTTTAGACAGGTCTTCTGGGTTTCTCACTTGTTACACTCCAGCAGAAACTGAAGAGCCTTTTCACTCAGATCTTTTGGATTTCTCAACAAGAAGAGAATTTGAAATCAGGAGCTTCAAAAGAAGAGTGAGGCTTGGTGCACAGCTTAAGGAACTGAATACATAAGCAGATAGTTAAATCTAAAGGAAAGCTCTGTAACTAAAGCCTCTATTCTCAGACTTTTTCATAGTTACAAACAAGCAAAATATTCACTGGAATATGGTGATTATACATGCAGAAAGGTCTTCCATGTAATGCCACTGTTTAAAACAAGAATTTAGAGCTTTAATAGGGAAGAGAACTGGTTCTCACTAAAATCAACCAACCAACCAACCAACCAACTAACCAACCAACACAAAACCCCCAACAACAACAATAAAACAAAAATCCACTTAACCCCAGAACAACCCTCCTGGATAGAATTAATGGGCAGAAGAATCTGCCATTTTTAAAAAAACAATAATTTCTTTACTTCAGAATCTTCACACCCATATGAAACACAAAGTGCTGGCTGGTGACTTCTGCTAGAGAACATTCACACTTTTCTTTTGTACCATAATGCAAACCTCAACTGCTTGTAGCAAGAGTTCTTTTACCAACTGAAAGAGACATTAGCATATTGTAGTTACACTACCTGATAATAGCAGTGCTGAAACCTGGGCATATTCTGCAAAAAGCTTAATGTAAATAGCAGGTGTTACAGCATTGGCCGGTGAGGAAATGAATAAACGATGTATTAACAAGAGAGATTGCTCCTCAGTAAATTTAGCAGGAATATTCTGACCTACAAGGAGCCTGCACCTGGAATCACACCAGGTTTGCAAAGCACAGGCCTCCTGAGCTGGCTGTGTGGGCTTGCCAAACACAGATCTCTGAGCAAACCCAGTGCTCAGGTTCTGAATGTAACTGTGTCATTATGTGGGGATGATTCTGTGAAGAGTCAAAAGTAGGTCACAGTTGTCTTTACAAGGTATGACAGGTCATCTCCTGAATCCAGTTGTAAAACTCTACAACCTTCTGTTATTACTAACGAAATATTGTTTTGGAAATTGATGTCCACCAGCCCTGTTACAGGTGCGCATCTTCATAACACTTTTGGCTTCTTTATAAATACAATAAAACCCCAGATTTAAGCACTATTTTGAATATTAAAATACTTAAAATCTTTAGCACACTCCACTGAAAGGGCTGAACTCTTTCTGGAAAACTTTGCTAAAAAAGTTGATATTAATACCACTGTGTTTAGATACACACCTGAATTCTCACAAACAACACACTGTGTCCTGAAAGAGATAAACTGGTGAGACTGAGAAGGGATTTGGTGTATTTTTACACAGAGCAGACACTGACCATCAGACCTAAAGCCTAAATGAAACTCAGACCTAATCATGAGGGAGTTATTAACATTTTGATACTAAATCTAACAAAGCAAGAGCCAATTTACAGCTTAAGATAAAAACCAGAGTTTTCCTATTTTTCATCAGCACTACTGCCAGTCAGAGAAGGTCATGAAGTTTTATACTTTTGGAGAACAAATTTGAGTCTTGCAAAATATTTTAAAGTGCATTCAACAGAATGTGCCTTATTTACTGTGGTCAGAATTCATAAATAGAAAAAGCAAAGATTTCATTAAAAATAATGCTGGTGGTTGGACACCTGAACCATGATATAAACACTGGAATTAGTCTGTCACTCCTATGGTTTACTGTCTTAGAGAAAAGGGTTCCAAGTTTTCAGTTGATCCTTCTGGCTATTCCAGTGGCAGGTTCATGGCAAACCTGAGATTTGGAATTTCCAGCCTTGTGGAAAAACCTTAAGGCATATCCCACAGCATTCCAAAGTGTATCCCATAGCCCTGGCAGAAATTTCCAGCAGCAGAAAGTTCATCATTGCACTCATGGCATGTGCCAGCCTGCAAACATGGCACAGTCTGGAAGTCGTTCTACTTTCAGAAGAGTGAAAGTGCACGCATAAAAATTGAGAAATCTGAGCTTTCTCTATTAAAAAGGTAAGCCTTGGGCAGATGTCAGTGCGTGTGCACATATGCTCTCAGCTGGGGTTGGAACAGAACTGGAATTCAGTCTGGTTTGTTGCATCTGCCCAGCAGAGCCTTCTCAAAGGCCAAACCAGAGACTTGGATCACCAGCTATGCTTTGACAGTGCTCTCAGATATTTTGACAGAATATGCAACTGTGCAGCCTCCTGGTCCTAGAGGAACTTGTAATCCACTTCTCTTACGCTTCCTAAGCCCTTTGTCCCAATTCATGTAGAGTGGATTCTACCCATGTCAACAGCATCTGCAGTTAAGTGAACAAAAGCCACTTCTGGAGTCCTGCTTTGGGGGCTGGTTGTGTGGGTTTTTTAAAACTTCAACTTCCTGCCAGTTTTAAGTTTAGCAACCGGTGGAGGAGGTAGAAAGAGAATGAGAATGAGAAGTCTGAGTAACATTTTCTGCAAGTGCTGTTGCCTTATCCTCTCCTATCATCCACTCCCACAGCTCAGAGAGCAGTGTGGTTTGGGTACTTCCTTCCTCACACGGTGACAGGCTCAGCTGCTCAGTGCACCAATCCTCCCTGAGAACGTTGTTTGTAAAGCATGACCCTCCTAAAAGCTGCTTTCTTCTAATAAACCCTCTGAGCCATTGGTTTGAAGCATTTCAAATAAACTAGGAGTAAAGATTGCACACTGTATTTTAAGCATTATATATATTTTTTTTTCGGCAGCAAGATATGATGATCAACTTCTTCCTGTCAGTTTTTCCTCAAAAACCAGTTGGTGTAAATCCTCATAGCAGCCAGCCTAGGTTTAGTCCAGAAAGCTTCCAAACACTCAGGTCTCATTCACATCCAGGGAAGTCTGAACTCTAGGAATTATTAGCTCCAAAACCAGAGAACTTCATTTTACTTCTTTAGCCGAAAAAATCCCCAAGACATTCTGAAAGATCCTCTGCCTCTTCTACAGCAGGGAATAAGCCACAGACAAATTCTATCATCCACTTCTCGACCAAAGCACTGATGTGTGCAGGGCACTGCTCACCCCAGGGCATTTCCTGATGTCTCACATGGAATTTATTATTCACGCAGCAACTTCCTTATCCCTGCAGCAAAAGGAAATGTCTTGTGCAGAACAGTGCTGGTTCACGGGAAAGAAGAGCAAGAGCACTCCTATGCCTGTAACTTGGTGTTTCTCTTGCTTTATCCAACCTGCTGGGGTAACAATGTCAGATTTAGGCAGCTGTAATCCTTCAGAAATTGTTAACACTTGTGCATGTGCTTATTTCAAAAATGGACAAGCGTGATAATATTGGCTTCAAACCAGAAAATTGCAAAATACTGCCTTAAACAAGAAAACCTAAACAATATTCTTTCTCTGTGTTTCTCTTTTCATACTAGGATCATTGAGTGCATATCTTAAAGTTCACACCACTCATCTTCATCCTTTTCAGGCAGCACTGTCACTCTGATCCAGAATAACTTCACTTTGTTGCCTTGTTTTTCTTATTCGATGGCTTGAAAACCTGTCTTCCTCCAGCCCTGGCTCAGAAGAGCAGTTAGACATGAAAGATGCACTAATTAGGACATTTGGAAAACAATAGGGGATTGTTATTGCTGAGTAGCAGAAAAAGACATGAAAGGAGAAGAAAAACAAAATAGGGTGGTGATTGCCTGCCCATAAACAAATACTTTACAGTATTGATATCAACTTTGATTGAATTGTGTGGGCAAGAATTCTACATTAACAAACAACTATTTTACAGAATTTAGAATCTGAGACAAACAGATATGTTAAGGTCCTGATTTTTTCATAATATTTATATTTCCACAATTAGTGTCTCTGGTAGACCTAAACAACACAAGCTGGAAGTAAAATGGGATATTTTAAACTGGATGTATGTAAACAATTTGCTTTGTTTGCCACAGGACTTTCTCAGTTGGATGCTCCTCAATAAGAAATAATGACAATACACAATCAGATCGTGGCTTGTCCTAAGCTTTCTTTGAAACAAAATAATCACAGAGGCAAACTTCATGAGTAGCAGAACAGAATTCTGGTCTGTCAGTAGAATTAACCCTGTGAATCTCAGAACTGACTGTCCTCCCCTTGGAAAGATCTCTCCAGGCATAAAATTACAGCTTTTTGATATTCCATGAATATTTCTGCCATGCCCTGAAAATGTATTAAAACAGAGAATTAGATCAGCCTTTCCTCCTTCTCTGCTGGGGGGATTCTGGGTGAGGGATGGCTTGGCTGCAGAGGGTGGAACACAAAAAGAACAGAGAGGAGTTTCAGGGAACATTTAATCTGCTTTTGCAGACATAAGCTCTGTTTTCCTGAAGTATTATTTGCTTTTTCCATGGAAAATCATACAAATGCCATGGCCATTATTTGAATTATTTATCACATTATTATGGGATGTCTACAACACCCAAAGATCCCAAGGCTTGTTGGGTGAATGTTTATTTTTAAACACAATCCAACAACATTGGGTTTTATCAAGGTAAAAAAAAAAAAACAGTCTAGTTTGTAATTGGATATACTGTAGCACAACTTAGCAATAAGATGGTAAATTTAGTGTTTTTAGCACATAGTAAATAATAATCATGAGTTACCAGATTAAGTTTAGCAAATATTGAGAGATAATGGTGAAGAAAATTATTTATCTGCTTTGACTAGGGTTTTTTTTAAACTATTTTTGTTTTTCTTTCCAATAGAATTGTAAGTAAATTAAGCCAAGAAATAAACAGAAATGAAGGGAGGCTCTCTTTCCTTCCAAAATGGTGAGTAAGATAACTCAGCTTTCTCATTCAAAGCTTTCAGATAGATCTTTTCTGGGCTGGTTTTCATTTGATCAATAATGCCTGGATCAGAAGTGCAGCCTGGAGATTCTATAAAATAAAGCTCTGTTTCATTAATGACATCTGACACCAAATATCAAATCCTGAGCCCATGAACAGCCCAGATACTTCTGCTATGTCCAGAACCAAGTAACATTTTTATATTTCATGCAATTTTCCACCTGAGCACATAGCCTTTAAGAAGGCCATGAAGTTGAGGCATATATTATTAATAAATCATCATTAATGCATTCCACAGATCAATACATCATTATACTCTTTAATTCTTAATATTTGTCACTGAATATAATATTTGCTGTAGAAGAAGGGCAAAAATCACAAGAACATTCTATGAGAAAAGAACAATTTATGTCCTTACACAACGAAAACCAAGTCTAGTCTACATAACATGGTTTTGCATCATCTGCTAACATGATTTTACACCTTTCCATTCACTAGAAGCCAAAACTAGAACTGAAAACCATAACAACCTTATTTAACCTTACATTTATGAACTTGACTTTGAAGTTTCTTTTTGCAGGACTGGTAAACGTATTTACTGAGTTCTCTTCCTTCAAACCACTTCTGTGACTTCAATTCTTCTTGAAACAGTTTAGATTTTATTAGGATCCTCTATGTAAATATCAACTAATGTGTTTTTGGCATTTTGGGCAGGGTTAAACTCATCTATGTTAACTTCATTCTACTGTAACAGTTAACTATTGCCTTTATTTGCAATAGAAGCATCAAACATTTAATAGAAAGAATTTATTTTTTGTATCTTTGTTGCAGGGCCCAAACACAAAAATCTCCTGAAAACACAGGTAAGTGTCTACTGGCAGACTCTAACAACAAAAAGTGTTTAAAAAATATTAAAATGTTAAATTAATACTTGCAGAGCAGAGTCAACAGAGGGGAACAGTGTTAGGAACCAAATATCCAAAACAGCAAATGAAAATATGGGAGTATAAAGAAGTTTCAAAAAAGAAAAGCATAGATGCAGGACAACAAGTAAGAAAAAATGTTTTTAAAGAGCAAAGATGGTGGAAGGAAGGCAAGAGCAGAGACTTTTACCTGAGAATCTTCAAAATGTCTTTCTTTAACCCACTAAATCATATCATTGCTTATATATTTCTGTTCCAATATCTCCATCCCCTGCCCTTCCCCCTAGCAGCACTGTATTAGAGAGGGAAGCTGAAATTAAAAAAAGCAAACCCTTCTTCAAAGTAGTCTTAAACAATGAGAGAAGAATTCTGGGCTCATTCTGAAAGCATTTTGTTTCAAATTCTATAATTTAAATTGGAGTGGGACAAACTTGAAGTGCCAGCACCCCAGGGCAGCTTTATCTCAGTTTTGAATCAGGCTGTGACTGCCAGCCTGCCTCTGAAAGAACAGCACGTTCCTGTGGCACAGGCCTGGGGTTCAGAACTCACCTGGGATTTCTTGGGTTCTTTCTGCCAAAGACAAGGATGTCCATGCTCAGAAATGTGTGCTTGTGATGCCAAAAGAGGCTGCCTAGAACAGAGGCCAGACAGTGTTAAAGGAATAAAGTGGGGATTTATTAAAAGGCCTTCAAAGGATGCACCTGGGGCAGTACAAGAGCCTGGCTGTGGCTACACCCAGGATGGACCTAAGATGGTCCTAGATGGACAGCATGTCACAAGTTTTCACCCTTTTATAACTTTTGCTCCATTTCCATATTGGGGTTAATTGTCCAATTCCAGCTCCAGGTTATGAAGTCCCACCCTCCCAGACTCCTCTCCTCAGTTCTCTGTTGTTTGCACTTTTGGGGCCCAAAGCTGCAATGGAGTCCTTGATTTCCAGGCTGGAAAAGGATTGTTTTGTGTGACTGAACTGTGAGGAGAACTTACTCACACTTTATGAAGTTCGGAGTTATGTACTAAGGTAGTACAGAATCTGGAAAATACGAAAGCTGAAACTTGAGGCATCAGTTGTGCTTCTCTCCACAGGGTACGCTCAGGATGACGGTGGCTGGTCCTCGTTTGTGAGTATTTGGGTTAAGAAAAGCCCCAGGCTCAGGGGGGGCTGTCTCTTCCTGCCCTGGCTGCTTGGGCAGCACAGCTGGGAACAGCTGGGCAGGAGAAGCAGGAGCCGCGATGATGGGAGTGGCTGCATACAAATTTCCTCACTCGTTAAAGGTTCTCCCTCAGAAATTCAGAGCTGCCTACCTATTCCACTGCTCGAGTAAAAGCTCTCAGCCTACGACCAGGTCCCCGCAGAACCACAGCTGAATTTTACATGCCTGTTTCAAGCTCTTAAAACAGGTGTCTAGTAGATGCAAGGTTGCTGTGTTATCCAGTGGCAAATTCTTGCCATTTTATTCTCTAGAGCCAATTTGTTGAAAAGTAATTTTTTTTAAAAAGCCATTTAAACTGCAGAAGTTCCTTCTGCCTTTTGGCGTAGGAAATGCCTTGAGAAGGTCATTAGGTGAAACACACCCACCTCTGGTGCTGATGTGTTTGTGAAGATCTCTGAGGCTGACCAGTGCTAATGGCTTTTCTTCAAAAATAAAAGCGAGAGGCGTTTTTAGAAGACACTTGTTACTAAGTTCACAGGAGATTTGCTGCTATTCTGGGAGCACAAGAGATAAAAGTAACCACCTACAGAGCACAAGGGCTCTGTGCCAGTGCAGAGGACTCTGGAAATTCCAGCTGTGGTACCCATGACAAATGGAGTGTTCTTTTTCTCTCAAGCCCTGGCAGATTCACAGATATGCAATGACCATAGTGACACTGTCACCTTGTGAGGTCCTGCAAACGAGGCTGCTTTGGGCCAGGAGGACACCAAGACCCAAATCAAAGATCTGGGTTTTTCTGAATAATTTTCAAAAGCTGGGTTGCATGCTGAGGAGGCCATGTTAGAAAGTGATAATGACTATCAGCAGCATCAACTGCTGCTCCATTGTGTTCCCAGGAACACTGGCTTGTTTGCTGGTGCCTTGTCTGCTCCCTAAAACACTTCATGCATTTCAGGAAACTTGCACCTTATCTTGACCTCCCACTGCACTCACTGGCATCAAATGATATTTGTTTCCTTTCTTAAGATCATGAGTGCTCCATGCATAACTGGAACATTGCCTCCTCTTCCCATATTATTTCAACAGATTTTTTTTCCCTCTCAAACTGGTTGTAAAAATCTGGTACTTTCCGCAGTGAAAAAAAAACCACAGTGAAAGGCCACAGGGAAGCTGCTCTGAAGGGTTTAGTGTTCTCTTCCAGCATCCACTTTTTATGCTCGTTTGCCAGGATGATGATGATGATGATGACTACGAAAGCCCTGATGAAGAACAGGAAAAGGAAGATGAGGCTGACTATGAATCTCCAACAGAGGAGCCTGAGGAAGCAGAACACGACAGTGATGGCTATGAGCCACCTCCTTCCAATAATGATGAAGCACACCACAATGTCATATTTCCTGCCAAGTCACTTCCAAGCACCACAGATTATATAGGTAATTACTAAAAAATTAAGTGCTAATAATAATTTACAGATTGGATTTTCCCATATTATCGGCCACATTTTAGGTGGCTGATAATGGAATATAGAAGGTTTTTCCTTGAAGGTAACAGTGTAGTTCATGAGCAAGATTTAGTGACACAAACTCTGTGGGTTTGTGACTTTTAAAGCTACATTTTCTACTTTGGACAAGCTCTGTTGGAATAAAGATTAGTTTTGTGTGATGTGTGCATTATTTGGCCTTTAATTTGAACCTTTATGAAGTCACACACATGTACAGGCTGCAGTAGCTTCAGCAGTGCAACCTTGGACAGAGCAGGTCACAACAATGGCAAAAAAACTCTAGTGAAACTTGGGAAAAGAACAATCAGCTGTCCCTGCTGTCATTTTTGTTTTATGTCTGATTCCTCAGCAGCCTGGAGGTGTGGAGCCCATTCAGGAGCACAGAGCTGCCATTCAGATTGGCTGGTGTTTCACACACTGTGCCGCAGGGAATGAAATTAAATAAATCCTGTGGCCAAGAGCCTGGCAGGGGAGTCGCCCCCACAGGGACAGACCAGCCTGGAACTCCCAGTTCTAAACTAAATAATCTGATCCTAAAGCAACTGCCAGTCAAATCCTACAGCAATGTTTTTATGATTTATTAACTTCAGTTTCCAGGTTCTTGTAAAGGGTCTGTCATAACAATTGAATGAGTATTAAATAACCAAACTCTGTGTAGTTGTTTAGTTCGAGATTTTTGTTTTCTTTAGACAGACCTTCAACAACCAGATCACCACATCAGCCTCCACATCAGCCTCCAGTACCGCCCCAGCGACCCAGCCCAGCCCCAGGACCAGCCTCCTTTGGGGGAAGAAGTGCTACTGTATGTTCCTTTCTTAATATCTCACCTATTTCCTATCCCAGGGCCTTCTTAGGAGTCCAAGTGCACGGCCATTTATATTCACCTAGTGTATGAAGAGGAAGCCATCAAAATAGATTTGAACTCTGTTATAAGGTGGCCATTATTCAAAGAACAATTACATTTCATGGGAGAAATATATTTATTTCATATTACTTTATTGATTCTTACAGAGGAAATATACACCTACTTGTGAATGCCTCTCCCACATAAATTATATATTAGGAAGAGATGCCTCTGTTTTGAAAAAAAGGTTATGTTTTTCCAAGCTATACTTCTAGCAGTTGCCCAATTGAATTAAATTGAATAAAAGTGTAAGAGACTGTATAATCAGAACATTGATGACCAAGATTTGAATCCTTTATTTTTCCTGCTGTGAATACTTCAAGCCTGAAAGCTCTTGTGCTGTTGAGAGCTGGCACTATAGATCCAGTGTTTGCCAGACCAGATGTGCACCAAACCTCAGTCCATACACAAGTAAAGGTTTAGGATGTGACTGGGGGACTCTTGGTCTGATGCAGTGTCACAGAGACACAACAGCATTATTGAAGCTCCTGTTCCTTTCCTGTGACAATACCCCCCCTTCCCGAGGAGACATCCCACTGGAGTGTTGGGACACACAGCAGATGGAGGCAATTCTGCATCCATCAGAACTCCATGAGTGTAGGTCACTCTTCAGGAGGGTCCCTGGCTCTGTTCTTCCTGCAGTGAGCAGAGAGCTGCTCCTCGTGCTGCACCACACAAGACTGGCAGATGTGCGTGGTGGGGTTAATACACTCCAAACAGAAAGCTGAAGACACATTTTAACCACTTGTTAAAACTTGTTTTAGCTGCCAGCTTTCCCACCTCCACCAAGCAACAACGACTTGAGTAGAGACAGGAACATGAAGCCTTTGAAACGTGAGTACAGCTGGTGTTCTCTTTGCGAAGCTTTTCCCACAGACTGCAGAACTTCCTTTCTTCTTCTTTTGCCTCAGTTCCACTCTCTTCTACCACTCATACAGGAGCCTCACTTGTTATTTTAAGAAGTAACACCCGTTCTAATCTATGCAAAAGAAAGGAATATTGACCTATACCAGCAAATGATCTCACACAGTTGTTGTGTTTAGCTCCAGCTCCTTCTATAGACAGAAGCACAAAACCCTCTCTGGATCGCCTTGCTCCCCCATACGAAAGAGAAAGCCCAGGATCAGGTCAGTATTTGCTTCCATTAATATCACTGGGTTTGCCTTAATTACTGAAAATCATCACTTTGTATATAATTAATGCCAAAGAACAAGGCTTAACCAAATGTGATCAAAGTCATCTGTTTATGAGTAAATGTGTGAGCAGAACTTACAAAGTAGGAGAGAAATTTCATCCAGAAAACAGCAACCCTGGGTCAGACAGATGAACAGAAAGACATTATGAGAACCCTGTGCAATAAAGGTTTGATGTACACTTAAGTGACTGAACAAGGAAATATTTAGTAGGTTAAAGGAGGAAATCACCTTTGCATACAAAGGCAATGAAGCTCTGCATACACTGCTGTAGGTAATGTGGCAACAGACTTAAAAGAAGGCTGAGGACTAATAAGACCCAGAAAAAAATGACATTTCCTTCAGACCTGAAAAACCACATTATACAGAGCATCTACAGATATGACTGTACCCTACAATTTTATTTATTATCTAAACTCTTATCTGTTATATAATTGCAAAAAAATTATCCAGTAGTTCAAAGATGAACCTTAGATAATGTGATTGTGACACATGCCATATTGAAAATGTTTAAATTTCCCTTTAATAAGAGAGATTGCAATTTTACCATCACTTGCAAAATCAAAATATTTTTCTGGCTTACATCTCAGGATGTGAGTTCTTCAACCTGCAAGATTACGTTTCCATTTTATTCAAAACTCATATATTTCATAGGAAGTTTGATTAATTAATTTCCATTTTTTCTAAATGTAGGCTTTTGTTCTTTTTAGGGAAGAAGCCATGCATTCCTGAAAAGGTAATTTTTTTTTGTGATTATTGACAGTTTTTCCTATTTTGATAACTTACACCTTCCCTTAACTATTCCTTATTGTTTTACAGCCTCTGGTTTCACAGCTAAGGTAAGAGTTTGTCCTCTGCAAATGATCCTCTCATTGCCAGTATTCCCCAGTTATTCCTTAATAAGCAGCTTTTTACCTTTATTTCATCATCTCACTCCTGCTTTAGATCCCTGGGAGAACAGTTAGCAATGATGCCAAAACCTCCTGTCCCACCAAGTGAGAGATATGAAAGGGGCAATCTACCTCCTCTAAGGAAGCAAAGCCCTGGAAAGTAAGTGCTCATATAATTGAAATTCAATAAAGGAGAAATGAAATATAACAAAAATATGGACAAGCAACACAGGAAGGTCTGATTTACTGGTACTGCATGACAGCAGGGTCTGTGGATATCAAAGTTTGGGTTTATTCATAGGCACAGGATGTGCTTGAAGCTGCAGAAAGGTGTGAATGCAGAAAAAAATCTCTCCAGTCATATCTGAAAGAGCCATTACATGGGGCATGACTCACTTCCAAGTCATACAAAGATATATATGATCCACGTTTTTTCCACCTGAGCAAGTTCTTGCTCTAGGGAACATTCTTACATAAGTTCTATTGTTGTTGTTTTAGGGTGCTAGAAAAGCTTTACTTTCATCCCATTGATTTTATTAGCCTGCAAAACTCCTCCTTAATGGCCAGCAGCATTTTCCAGCAGAACTGGATAATGCACCCGCATTTCCTACACAGCCTGGGGGCCGAACTCTGACTGATCTTTAAACAAGAGAAGAAATACTTGAGATCTGCTAATCAGGCAGGATAATTTATCAGAGAAACAAAGCCTGATATCCTTATGATGTGCTCCAGCAGTATTGTCAAATATTATAAATGAGTTCAAGACTTGAAGACTAATGTTTCATCATTGTATAAACTTGTTTTAAGCTCTAATCTTACAATCAATTTGTCAGAAATATTTCTTATTGATAAAATCAAGATGGGCTAAAGACTAGAATAGTCCTTATTCTAGAATAGAATAATGCCTTATGGCTGAAAATTAGAATCTTAGATGTTTTTATGAGGAAAAAATGTTTCTGCATCCATTGTCTTTAAAACTTACTATAAATTTATGTTCTAGTTGAAAATATGGCCTAATGCACACAAAGTGAATGAGTATTACTCCACCTATGATGAGTGTTCTGTTCTCATTTCAGGCAGAGTTGGCCCCCACACAGGAAAAATGAAGTAAGTATAGTCTCAAAGCACATATTTTAAAGTTTACAGTAAAATTAAGTACCTGTATAAACTAATAATGCAGGATAAGGTAAACTTGTTTCTTTTATAAATTATAAGGAATACTCATGGATCTTTCACAGCACACAGGGTGTTTTTAAACAGTTCTTCTGTGTCAAGCTCGGTTTGTTCCCTGAGAACTTTATCTTGGATAACAAGAAGAATTAAGGCCAGAATTTCTTCTGTGACATGGGAGAAGTGGTTTTGCTTAAAGAAGATTTGGGCTTCTGGGGATTTTTTCAGCTTAAGCTGACCCAAAAGTTTCACTTTCAGATAACTCTGAGAGTCTACACTTGAAGGAATAAGAAAAATTTATATCTCCTGAGAGTTTCTAACTATTTTAGCTCAAGATGTGTTATGGGACATTCAACACACATCTTGTTTGTAAATAACAGCTGCACTTGAATGGGAAAACTTCAAAAATTATTTGGTGTTGCATGAAGATGAAATGCCCAGTTTTTAGAGGGAAGTGACAGTGTAGATATTAGGAGTCCTTGTATACTCAAAATTCACCAATGTCCAGATTTTGTTTTATAAAACATTTCTAAAAACTGTGCTATAATATGTTGCTATTTTTTTTTCTTTTTTGGGTCCCCAGGAAGAAGAAGACAGTAAGTATTTCTACACTGATTTTTCAAACTTAAAATCTTTCTTTGTCTTAGTTCTAAAAAAAAAAAAAAAAAAAAAGAGTAAAAAAGCAATTTCAGAGTTGTTTCCTTAGTGCCAGTTCTAAAGTCAGGTGGTACCTTGATAGGCTGTAGAATTCTTAAAACATAAAGCGCCTCATGCAGATTTATATATCAAAGGTACAAACCCCAGGAAATCAATAGCTAATAGCTGCCTTCAGTCAGCCAGTTACCAGCCAGCAGGATTTCATATTTTGTAATACATCACATTAGAGAGATTTGTGTTCTGCACACAGCATCAGACAGCTGGAAACAGAAACCTGGTGTCCCCCAGCCCTCAGCAAACCCTGCTGGCACCAGGCTCTCTGCAATGTTAGTCATTTTTGTGAACAGAAGCAGAACTTCCTCCATGTACCAACAGTGTTTATAAATTACTGCAGAGTGCTGATTTCTGAAGTTAAGTTGGTAAAGTGACTCCATAAGAGAAGCAGGACATTTGGCCAAGTCTCTATGAATTATCACTGCCCCTAGGCCTCCATAAAAAATAAGGTTATCTTATATAACCTGTTCCACTCTTACTGCTAGTTCATGTCTGAGGACACTGGAGAAAGAAAAGGTTTTATTTCATGCTGGGAGAAATCTCAGAATGATGTTCAAAAAGGTAATATAAAATCTGCTATTTAGAAGCAACATGACAGAAAACAGCTCTGCTGCAGTTAAGGTAGCTGAATTGTGGCTTATCCAAAACAGAAGTTGGAAAATGTAGATGTTGCTCAAGCCAGTTCCAGTTTATTTTTAATTTTAATACCTACTTTTAAGTTCTCAGCTGACTGTATGAGTTTCCAGTCTGTAATGAACACATCAAGGACTGTTTATTGCATTATATTTATCTAATAAAACAGCAGCAAGTTGTCAGAATTTCTTCATTCTTCTTCATTTAAGAATATCTCATGTAGGATTTAAGTTTCCTTCTCTTCCTCTCCACAGCTGCCCTCCAAAGACCAGTGCCACAGCTGTCTTTGCCCCCATACAGCTCCAATGCATTCCCACCCAAATCTGTCAAGCCTCCACCTAAGCCAGGATCCAACAGCATTTCTGCTGCAGAAAGGTTTGTTTCACCATTATGGGTCATTCCTTTTGAATCTCAGTTTCTTGGTAGTTCATTACTGAGACTATGTCCTTGCCTCTACAAAATGCTAATTAGTGCTGTTCCTACTATCCAGGAGAATCCTTTATAGAATTGAAGATCTGTATCAGTGGAGCAGAGAGTGTATATCAGGCAACCAAGAAAAAAACCATGAATCTCTGTTTTATGGCAAGGGAGTTTTTTAAATTGCATTGGAGTGGCTACCTAAGATAGAGGCTAGACAAGACTAAGAGAATAAAAGCAGGTATTTATTGAAGGCCTTCAATTCCTTGGGCAGTGAAAGCCTCTGAGGGGCTACACCCAAGATGGGCAATGGTCATGAGTTTTTCACACAGTTAAAAGTTTGGTTCATATGCATATCGGGGTTAATCCTCCAATTACAGCTTCAGATAATGAAGTAATTTTCTCCAACTTTGTCCCTCAGTTCCCTGTTGTTTACATCTCTCTGGGCCTAAGACAGTGAGGTGTCCTTGAGTTTCAGGCCTAGGGAGAAATTGTTTTGTCTGAATGAAATGGGAGAACAGCAGCTGACAGGCCATGGAGCTTTACAGTCATACACTAAAGCAGGACAGAATCTGAAAAAGATAAAAGCTAGACCCTAAGCATCAAGACCCTACAGGTACAAGACTTCCATTCTTGAGACAGCTCTCCCATTGCTTGCAGGATCCATGAGTGACCAGTGCTTTTGGGAAGGGATCATCTCCTACAAAACAAGGCAGGATTCAGGACAAAGCGGTCCTGTACACTCTAGGAGCTTAAATGTTAGAGCTGCCACTCCTCACACTTCAAAACTAAAAAATCCCACGACCCCAGATGTTTGGAGTTGAATTTGAAAGAATTTCACCTCCCTTTAACTAATTTTACTCTAATGGTTGATAATTCCTATTTAAAATTGTGAACTTTACTGCAGTTTTTTCCCAGCTTCAACTTACAAATATTTGATTGTTATGCCTTCATTTGCTAGACAGAAGAACCCCTAATTAAATTCTGATTTCTGATGTACCATGCAACAGACTTAGACTTTGATGACTTAGAGTGGACTCCTTGAGTCCATGTCTGATGCACATTTTCTAATCTCTCTATTTTTTTAATGGCTCTTTGACGAATTCCTCACATTTACAATCATCCTCTGGAACTGCTGACACCCAAGAAAAACAAATACTGCAGTAGCAATAGCAAGGTCATATGCAAATTATACTATTCCTATGATGAACACTTCTGCTTATATTCAAAGAGCATTGCCAAATTTTGCTGTAGCAGAGGCCCCTGGTTTGACTGATTCTCTCCCATAAATCAAGTCATGATGGGGTGTTTTTGTTGTGCAAACAAAATTAGCATATTTATCTTAGAGCCTTTTCAACAGCTCATTTAAGCAGAAGAGAAATATGAACAGTAAAGGAAAGGACTGCAGGCCATTTGTTCTCAATTAGGTGAAGAAACAAAAAATAATAACAAAAATTGAGAAGTGGGGCTCCATTTTGAGCAGTTTTGGATGTGGGCTGAGGTTGGCAGAGATCTCTGGATGTTTTCTGGTCCAACCCCCTACCCAAGCAAGGTCACCTTGAACAGGCTGCCTGGTACCACATCCAGATGGCATTTGACTGTCTCCAAGGAAAGAGAGAGATTCCACAACATTCTTGGCAACCTGATCCAGGGCTTGCTTGCCCTCACATTGAAACTGGTTCAAAAATGTTTCCTGATGTTCAGAGGGAACCTCTGGTCTTGTCACTGGGCACCAATGAAAAGATATTTATGTGCTTTGAAAGATCCCTCCTGAGCCTTCTCAGCTTCCAGCTCCCTCAGCCTCCCCTCATGTGGGGGATGCCCCAGCCCCTGATGTTGCTGGCCCTTCCCAGCTTGCAACATAAATGTGAAGCTGCAAGAAAAATAACTCTGTAAGTGGAACCCTGCAGTGGGAGAGGCCTGGTGAGCTGCTCCCTGTGCTCCTGGTCATTCCCTGTGAAAACCCCACCAGCTGAAGTACTTTCTGCACTGATCCTGGTAAGGAGTCTCGGTGGTCTTTACTGACTGCCTTATTCCCAGATACTGAGCTCCAGGTAAACTTAAAGTTGGATCCACTTACACAAAAAGAAGGAAAGAAAAACAAAAAGAAAAGAGAAGGCTGTCCTCACCCTGAACAGGTCTCAAAGGGGCTCTCACATTCTGTAAAAGAGGCACAAAGTCCAGATCAGGTGATCAGAGCACAGAAATGTTGTAGAGAAATGTGGTATTTATACTGACTACTCATTTTTTTTTTAAACAGTGCTAGAAACCTCTCTTCAACTTGCTCTCTACCACCACGCTTCCATCCAGGTTTGTATCCCGCAATCTTGCATTTTTTTTCTTTTTTAAGTGAATGAAAGTTGAAAGGTAGTTACAGTGCAGTCAATATAATAGCTTTTGTTTTCCTATGGATGTTTCTGCTTGGGCTGTGAACAGAAAACTATCAAGTTCCTGAAAGGCATCTTGTGTATTTGTGTTCTTACTTAGTCTGAATCAAAGATTTTGGGCTTTTTTTTCCCCCATGAAGTTTGGGCTTCCTGCCTAGTTAGACCAGTGCCAAAACTTCATATAACCATCCTTTTCTGTATAGTACTGAGAGCTGAGCTATGCAAATCACTGTGGTATGCTAATACTCCCCAAAAACGTTGGCAAATGCTTTTCATGTGAAATATGCTCCATATTTATCTTATTAGGAAAAAAATAGAGAAAACAGACATAAAATGCTGTACAAGTAATTTTTTTGCACATGGTAAAAGCTGTCAATGTCCTTCAGTGACAATTTTACTTTCTAATTGCTGAGAAGGCAAGGATAGCAAAGAGACAATATTACTTCTCTCTCTAAAGAAACCAAGATGCTCTGAAGTAACTGTGGCGCAGAAACTGCTAAAATGTCACCCCTATTAAATCTATTCTTATGGAAATCTGAACCACAAGAGCTCAATTAAAGTCCCTGAGCATCAAGGATGGAATCATGTAAAGAACCTGGTACTCAGAGAGAAGCCTAAATCTGATTTCAAAAAAATTGCTCGATGTCTCAGTACCAGGGTGATACAAACACTTCATGCTTCCAGATCCTATACCCTGGGTGCACAGATGAAATTATTTTCCTGGTTTTAAAATTCTTTTTCTACTTTTGGAACTCTGAAGGCAGCAACAGCAGATCTCCTTCAAGAGGCCCAGCTGACATGAGACCTCCATTGCCAATTCCTAGCAGACAGACTGTTCACCAGACAAACATGGAGGAAGATGAGGTACAAAACATGAACCCTAACTGTAAAGACAGCAAGTTTTCTGGTTTTGGGAGAGAACATTTTTCAAAGTTGTTTTTCTAGTGAGTAGTCACTGTCAGGACTGTCAGACTACTGAGTGCTTTCAGTTTCCCTTTCTGTGTCAAACTGTTGTGCTTTATTTTGTCCTCACCCAGAAAAACAATAGCTGAACCTCAGCCGAACAAAGAAAAAATACTTGTTTGCTTGATTATTTGTTTTGCACAACTGCCTTCAAGCAGCAACAGATTTTCAGTTCTTCCACAAAACTTTGATGAGTAATGGACTCATTCTTTTAAATGCATTTTTGATTCACATTTCCTTAAATAAAACAAGTCTAGAGCAAACCACTCATGGTGATAACACTGCTGGGCAACCATAAATAGTACATTCACAGGAAGTCTGCATTATTATCTCAGATGATAGTTAAAAACCAGACAAACGTAGGCAAAGGATGCCTTTGTGCCTAGTGTCCAGGTAGACAAAAGAGAACATGCCACTTAAAATCTTTTACTGAAAGTATTTGGAAATATCTGTTTTCTTAGCTTACCTGCAGGGCCATTATAGCCAGATCTGTAATATTTCCAAATTTATCAAAGTGAGCAAGTAATTTAAAATAACTTAGCAGCACTTTCCATACCATAATAAATAGCAGTGTGATCCGTGACACCCACACCCTCAGAGATTCTGCACACAGACCCACATATTCCTCACAGATTTCTGTCTCTTATTTGCATGTTGCCATTCCCTGGCAGCTGACTTTGTCCTTGTCCTGTCCCCCAGGGCTCTCTGAAGGATGAGTGGTACGTGGCTTTGGTCAGCCGGCCCGAGGCAGAGGCAGCACTCCGCAGGATAAACAAGGTACCTGCAAGGGCTGGGCATGGCATCCAATCTTTGCTGGGCCATGGAAACCAGCAAAATGGAGTACTGGTTCAAACAAGGCTTATCTGTACGTGTGGGAATAAATTCCAATCAGAAAGATCCATAGAATTATTGCTGTGGGAGTTGTGGTGACCCCGTGCTTCCTCACAGCATGCCATGAGCTGAAAATAGCATGTGCACTACTCCAGTGAATTGTACTAATGTCCAGCTTACAAGGTATCATTCAGTGCCTTTAATAAAGGGATTTCAATGGAAGACTTGTCAAAATAGATCTGAAATTAAGAAAAGCAGAGTGTGGTACAGTATCACTGCCTTTACCTAAATTACACAGGCAATGTCATTATTTAAAACTGTCTATAAATACATCACGTAGGAAATGTGATTGGCACTTAGTGGAAATGAACTTCTCTTTGGGTTAAAGTGATTTGAGGTTTGGTCTTTGTTATTTTACTTCCTCCTTTAATGGAATCTCTCCCTCATACAACACCATTCCTACCTTCCTTTAGAATCTGCTTTTGTAACAGAGAGGAAAGTTTGAAGTAGCAAACTGTGAGACAACACCTTTGTCCAAAGACTTAAATGCTTTAATAGTGCAGTTTCTCTTATCAGAAAGAAAAAACACTTAAAAGCACAAGTGCTCTAGTGAAAGTTGTTACAATGATCAAACCCAGAAGTGTCTGCTATTTGTCATCTTTCATTTTTTCATGTTTCAGGATGGAACATTCCTGGTGAGAGACAGCTCACGAAAAACTGTTACTCACCCGTACGTCCTGATGGTGCTGTACAGAGATAAAGTGTACAACATCCAGATCCGCTACCAGGAGCAGGACCACCTCTACTTGTTAGGAACCAGCTTAAAAGGAAAAGAGGTACTGTGAGCTTTTCACACTGCTTCTCTGCATTTTAAGGCATCTCCTGCCTCATTCCTCAGTGTCAGGTGACTGTTCTGCTGGGGTGGAATTCTGCTTATTGTCTCAGAGTTATTCACAGGAGAATATTGTTACTGCTGGAAGCAGGATCACGTTATGCTGTTTGCACTCAGGGAATGAAGGGATGGCCTTAGAACACAGCCATTAGAAATCCACGTGCAGGGTCAGGGAATGTTTGTTTACCACTGAGATACCAGATAAGGGAAATGCAGAGCTGAGAGCTAATCCATACCTGCCAGGTTACAGCTTTGCTCCCAGACTGGTGGCTCAGCCCCAGCCTGCAGGACTGTGTGCATTTGCTGGCACCAGACAGACTGATCAGCACATTCCTGGCAGCTGTGATCCAGACAGAACCCCTGAACTGATCAGCCACTCTGAACTCTCAAGTACAGTCATCACATCAAGCACAGTGACAACAGTGTGTATTAGACCAAGACTATATAAATTAATTATACAACATTGCAGCAGCTTGTACACAGAGTTACTGATCTACAGATCATGGCAGGAATGAGAACACTTGATCTGTACCTTATATATATTTTTATAATATTGATGAATACTTAGAATTTAAAAAAAACTCTTTTGTTTCTATTGGTTATTAATAATCCTGACATTTTAGCCTTAGCCTACTTATTTTTTCCATCCCACAGGAATTTTCTTCCGTAGCAGATATCATTGACCACTTCCAAAGAACACCCCTTCTTCTGATTGATGGAAAAGACAGAGGTTCAAGGAACCAGTGCATGTTAAAATATGCTGCAGGACATATTTAAATGAAACTTTAGAGAAGATCACATATGGTACCAAAGCCTAATGAAGTTTATAGACTTCAAGATATTTCCTTTTTCAGCAAACTAAAATAATGAAGTTATTAAAATTCACAGTTTCAAAGAAAAAGGACTATGTTATTTTTAAATTATGCCTTAAATACAGTACTCTATAAATATAATTTTCCTACAAAGTGTTTATTATTGTCCATTAATCATAGAGCACATGAGAATTTTTTATCTTCCAAGATATATAAATCCTTTTGAAATTATTTCCACACCAAATTTGATGAACCATAAATAAATATCAGTACAACTCTTTCCTTTCATAGGAGCTCTTGTTTTTGGATCAGAATTGCAGCAGCAATTTTGTTATTTGAAGTGACACAGAGTAGACCCAAACATTGTCAAAGCTGAGGAGTAGACAAAATAAAAGCTGATTTTTTTCCTCAGTAAATCTAACTCTGCTCACTTCTGTGAAAAGATCAACCCAGATCTGAAAGACACACAGGTTTCAGTGGCACCAAAACCCCTCCAACCCTGGAAATGCAGGTGCCTGTCAGGATCTGTGTCTGGGTTATTCAGCTGTGAACTGCTGGTTCCCACTTTCCCAGGAAAACACCACATCCACACACAGCACCTCCTCTCTGCCACAGCTTTGGGGATTCCATGCCTCAGCCCGCCACTGGAGTTTTGTATTTCCTAGAGTTCTCTAACCTCACTCAGAAAGAAGATTTTCTCCACACAGATCATTCTTCAGCTGTGTATTTCTGACTGAATCAAGCAACTGAATTTTTACAGGGAGCACATCAACAAAATTATCATCATGTGATCCTTAAGTGGCAGAACCCCCCCCAAAATCTCTTAGAAAGCACACACAGTCAAACTTCCTCTTGCACAACTGCTTTCTGTTTTGCTGTATTTTTTAAAGAAAAAAGGGACACTCACAGTTCAAAAATACAAGTTGCAGCTGAGGAACACTGAAACATCCTGTATCAACCGTTTTCCCTCACCTTTGTTAAGTGGGATTTATCCAACTCTTGTGCTTTGTGTTCTGACAAGACCTTGATTTGATAATTATGAATTTGTCACACTTTTTCTCCTATAAAACCACTGTGTCTATATCAGTTAAAACATTGGAACCAAAATTCAAGGTAGAAAATACCTTCCATACAATTTGTAAAGTTTTGCAGATAACATAATCAGATTTCATAAACAGTTTTATTTACAGAGATATGTTTTATAAATGTTCCTTTATAAGATGTTTAGGTAAGAGCTGGAATTCAAAGTTAGCAAAGTTCATTTCCATGCAACTATGAGTTCAAAAATAAAGATGAAAAATAAAATTTTAAAAGCCTCTTCAGCTGAAAAAAAGCTGCTCCTAGCCCAGTATTTTTTAAAAACTCACTACTAATCTAGTGAAAGAAAAGTCAGTACTAATCTATCTTTAAAAAAAAAAAAAAAAAATTAAGAACAACCTCCCCCATATCACCACTGACTCTTGTGAACTGTAATTCTATTCCATTGCCCTGCCTTGAAAAATCTGCCAACCCAGAAACACCTTCTATGGAATTGTGTTTTATTAATTTTAAATCTTCTTACCACTGAAAGAGAAGTAAAATAAAAACCAGCAAAACAATTTCTAACACTGCATATTTTTTTAAAGTGCAATAAATCTCTATTTGATTATTCAGATAAATATATTTGGTGTAAGAATAAAAACACATCTCAACATTCAAACATGTCCACAAGTAAAGTTTGACTGAATATTAATTCTAATGAACTACATGAAAATAGTGGCTGTGCAAATGTTGGGCCAAGAAGATTTCAGGATAGAGCATTGAAACCACAAACTCCTCCCTATTTTTGCAACTAGTTGCATTAGAGAGTTGTTACAGAAACTGGAATGAAAAGTACTTTTGGTTTTCCAGAAGTAATCTGCTCTTTGACTCCTCAGCAATATTTTTAAGAGGAGGAAGGCAGCTCAAAACACTAGCTGCAGTTTCTCCTTCACTGACAGTTCCTTATCCTGTTTCTCTCAGCACAACTAAGATAAGAGGGCAGTGACTTGAAGCAAATTTCAAATCTTTTGTTACTGCTTAAAAACGTCTTTGTTTGAAAGGAGCAAACTATGTGAAAAACTTTATGCCCTATTTCCTGACCTTTTTAATTAATTGCAGCCTTTCCAGCCTTAGTGGGCTTAATTTGGGAAATGTAAGTTGAAAAAACCTTCTCAGAACAAATAACCTGCCTTTTTTTTTTTCCCCCACACATTTAGCTTAATATAAGAATAGTCTAACTGCAGGAAACCATGCTATCATTGTACAGTTCAAACTTAATTAAAAGAAAAAAAGATGAAGAAAAAAGAAGAAACAGCAGCTTCAGCAGTATTAATAGAAGAGAAGACACGAAAATGGATGTTACTTAATCTGTCAAACTCCAAGTCTTTTCTTCAGCTTCTCTTAAATCTTTGGCCTTCACAGGATGGTTGAAATTCAAAATCAGGTCACAAAGCAGTAGCTGGCTTTGCACTGAAAGACAAAGGGTGTGTATCAGCATGGTGTTTATTGAATGACAGTGAATAGTGATCTACAGACAGCATTGTTTAGTGTTCAACTATAAATCACTCAAAAAGCTGAAGGGTTGCCGTGTTTCGCTTACTTCAAGATGGTTAAATTCAGTTTGGTGCTAGCATGTTAACTATTAATGTTAGCATTAATATTTGCATTAGAAGACTCTCAGTGTTCCTGGAAAGGCATGATGGATCACCTAGCAGGTGTTTCCCATGGTTAACTAACACGATTCTACTGCTCTCTCTCTACTGTTCCATTAATTTTTCAAAACACAAGAGCAAAGCTATTGCTCCATTGCATTAAAACCCAGTTGTCTGACACTGAAAAACCAGGCCATTCACAACTGCACACTCTTAGAATGCCTTACACAGTTTTTTGTTTAACTGGATAGTGAAGTCAGAGTTACCATTTATTTTCTTCAACTCATTGGACATTGTGTCAACATTTTTAATGGCAGCCTCAAGGTTAAACTGTCCATCAGAATTTTTGATCGCCTGTATGAAATAGGAAAAAAACATGACTGTTTATATGTGTATATGATTCATAAACTCATTGATACAGATAATCATAATACTCATGACATTTTTTTCTTTTATTTTCTTAAATAATATTTTACTGAAACTTCCCCCAGTTTATAATTATCCACTTAGACATGGCAAATTACAACTATGGAAGGTGAGTACTAAATACGCAGGGTTGGAGCTTTTTTCCTGTCACTGTTTTCTTATAGAAAAAAACCTCAATGAAATTAATCTTGTCTATGAATTCCTCTCATCATTTTTCATGTTTTCGACCAACCTTTTCCTACAGAATCGAAAATTAATCGAGAATAATCATTCAGCCACTAGATGGAGCTACAGTGACATTAACGTGACGAACACACCGGGTCACTATTAACACCGAGTGTTAATGAACCTGCCAAAACATGCCCAGAAACATTTGTAATTAGTTTACAATCAATGTCTTCTTATCTACTTTAGAAAACATACTCCCTGCCTTTAACATTTAATTAAAAACCAACCAAAATCTAGACACAATTAAGACTATTAACCATTTCAAATGAGGTATAATTTGAAATTTCAAATGTGTACTACACACCTCTTTAGGAATTTTTTCATTATGAAAAATTTCAAAGAGAAGTGGAGACAGCACAATTTCTGGCCTAGTTATAAACTCTCTACTTACCATTCAGAAATTCTAAAAATAAAATCTGGAAAAACTCTGGGTGATTCATAAATAATGTTCCCTACGTAGAAAATCTCAGCACATTGAGAAGCATGACCAAAAAAATTAACATACATTTAACATAGATTCTTTGTCCGAGTCTCTTTTCCCTTCAATGAGTGGCTTTATGTTGAGTTCATTGGTCATGGCTGAGGCTCCTAAAAAGACAACCCCCAAATTATTAAGGATTAGTAAGTATAAAATATATAAATGTATATATATCTCACATAAAATATAACATAATATTTAAAAATACAATGACTAGACATTATTTTCAGTATTGTTATTTGAAAGTATAGTCTTAAGACAGCCAAACAGTTTAAATTTTTCTTGAGGAAAAATCAAAAGCTTGGATTTTATTTTACTTTCTTTTAGGGACAGCGTTTCAGAATTTTTTCAGAACTTCAAGGTGGAATTACTAACAGTGAATAAGTGTATGTGTAATTGTGACGAAAAATTCCTCAAAGACATTCCTATTTTTTCAACTGGGAGTTTTCTGAGAGATCTAAAAAGGTGTTGCAATTGGTTTCTAACACTAATTTATGGAAAGAAAATCTAAACCACACACAAAAAAAAAGTGTTGACTGTCTATGGTACTGCATCTTCCCCTGGCCATACGGTGATCTGAGGGTCTTTAAGAGACTTTAAAACACTCTTTTGGCACTGTCTGCTGGTCAATAACAGAGCTGAGATTAAATACCAGATTCCTGGCCTGGTTCTTCCCCCATTCTTCCTGCTCTTCTCCTTACACGTCAGGACACCTTGGGCAAGCTGAAGAGTGTGACAGCTACTGGAAAGCTGCTTCAACCCTAAAAAAAGGGGAGAAAAAAGGGGAGGAGGGTTATTTCACGCCGGGGTGTGTTTTCAGAAGGGGTGCAGTGACATGAGGCAGCAGGTGCTCAGCTGTGTGGGGCCGACATTCATAGTGCCCCCCTTGGAGTGCCCTCCAAAAAGGCCTCAGGCAGGGCACAGCTCCTTTGGGCTCCTGTGGTCACTGCCCTGCACAGGGTAAAGCCCTGCACAGGAACCAGTCCTCCAAAACGTCTCCAAAATGAGCGGAAATGTGGTTTATGTTGGAAGGCACCGCAGAGATAATCTGGTTCTGGTTCTGACCCAACCTTTCACCAGACCAGGCTGCTGCAAGGCCTGTCCAAGCTGGCCGGGAGCACTGGCAGGCGCTGGAGGTGTTCCTCTTCCGGAGGGGCACAGACCTTTCCCCCAGCACTGAAGACCCTGCTGTTAACACAGCCAGGATGGGCTGGTCCCTCACTGCAGCAGCCCCTCTGGGCAGCAGGATGTGCAGATCCCCCCAGAGACCGCCCCTCTGGGCTCTGCTGCCTCCTGCTTCCCTCAGCAAGGAAAGCCCCGGGGGGGTGTTCCTCTTCCAGCACATGAGAGGCCAGTGGGTCGCAACAGTCCTGGGGAGTCACAATTTTAGGAGTGAGTGGTGAAAAGTAACAGCAAATGCTGCAAGAGCTGAAGAAGAGATGGAGAAGAGAGGACTGAGGTGTCAGCAGGGGGTGGTGAATGGCAAATGAATTTCCTGCTGCCCTTTGACGCCCTGCCTGTGGAGAGCTTATTGCATGTGCAGCAACTCATTTATAAACAGTCAGTTCCTTTTTGTCATCAATTCAAATTCATATGGAATAGAGTAAGTTATACTGTTTGAGCAAAGCTTAATAATGAACCTGAATTTAAGGAAGCCAAGAGAGGCGCTTTGCTAGACAGATTTATCCATTTAGACGTGCTCAGAGTTAATTTAGCAATGACCACTGCCCTCAGAAGCACATACCTGACTTGAGTTGGAATCAACAAAATCTGCTAACTAATGACCTGGGCTTGGGAACTGCTCATTTCTTCCCCAATCTGTAGTACTTAAAGCCAGGGACACCAAGCAGGGAAATGGCTGTCAGCACTTTAATTTGCTGGAACCACTTTTCCTGCTGCTCAGCATTCATCTGTGTTTTCAACTTGCTGTTTGGCACCAGTGGAGAAGGAATAACCAGCACCTCAGAGGAGAGTGGAATTACTTGGATGTGCAGGAGAGAACAGATGGACAGGGTGTGCCTGTGATGCGCTTTCGTGACATTTCTTCTTTAAAATCAATGTATTGGTTTATGACTGAATTGCAACTCAGAACAGCATTTTCTGGTATGGCACGGTTAAACTGTGATTCAAAGAGAAAACATGATATGCTGCTTACACTGAGGGGCTTTCTGGAGATGAGAAATGCAGAGCAGGAAACACTTCACACATGCACTAATTCCTGTACTACAGCTTTTCGGTTTACAAACTCTTGCCAGCACCCCAGTGCAAACAAGTTAACTGTGTCCCTTCTGTGGCCTCCAAGGAAAAAGTCCAGCTGAAGCTGCTGATTTTGCTGGTAGAATACAAAACAGAGCTGTGTACAAAAGAGCATACAAGGTGGTTTTTTTCATATGTTCTAAATGCAAAAGAACCTACACAAGTTTATGTAAATATACATACAAAAAAGGAAAATTATATCCTAGCAAGGTCCTGAAAGTATTTGTGTCAGTAGGAGCAGTTACCTGCTTCACTAACCTGTAAAGCAGAATGCTTCAAATGATAAACCCGTTTCTGTCAGTTTACTTTCTACATTTGGATAGTTTTTTCTGCATCCTATAAATAATAATTCACATCAAACTTAAATTCTTCTAACAGTATAAGGAAAAATAGGCTATTGTAATGACAAGAAAAATTTGTTTCAAAATATGTACAATAAACTGAGTTGCCAGAACTAATTGGACAAACCAAATAGAGCAGTTCTTAAATAAAGGGCCTTTCTAAAAATAATCTTCAACAATGTGAGATATTAACCAGCAAGGTGACCAACAGTGCAAGGGATTGACTGTACATGACATTTTTTAAAAAAGAGAGAGTAAGAGATATTTAATTTCTACACCTGAATTTACTTGAAACAGAAACACTTTCTGGATTTTCTTTATAAGGCAATATTTCAAACTGAAACACTGAAATTACAGGTTTAAATTATTAAGTTATATCTCTATGAGGAGTTCTTGTAGGTGTTGCTGGCAATTGCAAATCAGCATTTCAGTTTATGAGGTGCAGTTTGCTCTTTGCCTGAGGTAAATCCTCAGGTTTATGTGCAAAGATACCCAGAGCTGAAGCTCTTTGATCAGTCTGGCTGCGTGTGGTACTTTACACCCCTCTGTCCCTGGAGGCTTTCGGAGAACACATTTGGTTGTGGCAGGTGAAGCTGTTCAGACACTTCTGTGAATCCCTGATGAAGACAGAATTACTACCAAACCAGTTCTCTAAGGAGAGGGAAAGATCAGGAAGACTAGAAATGTATTTCAGGATGCAGAATTAGGGTTATGATGAGCATGAGCAAACCCTGCAGGCAGCTAAAACAGGCAGGTGACTCTACAGCACTGCCTTCCTCACCTCTGCAGTAAAATTACTGTAAGTATAACTTCAGACAAAATAAAATAGATAAATACATAACCACTGGACAGGAGAGTTTGAAAACAAAGGATATACAAAATTATTTTCCTGTTTAGTAAAAGATTACATAGAAAGAGAGGAACCACAATTTTGTATCTTATGCTTACAAAGATGTTTTAAAGAAATTGTTCTAGTGGGAAGTAGAAAAAAATGTATTGACTTAAAAACAATATTTTAGTGAGCAGCTTAATAGACATCTGTCTTTTAAGGAAATCATTTTTATGCCACTGCAGTAATAGAAGAGACATAAGGAAATCACAGGACCACCAAGGTTGAGAGAGACCTTAACGTTCATCTAATCCTGCCATCTACCACCATAATCATCCTTAAACCATATCCCCAAGTCCTTGTAAAGTTTTCTTGAAAATACTACCATTTGCTGTTACTGTGAAGGCTTTAGCTTTCATAAAAAAATTCCCTAGTGGGTCTAATAGGAGAGTTTAAAGTTTCAATGCATGTTTTTAAACTTTCACATGAAAAGCTCTGACAAAAGAGAAACTGATTTTTTTCCCATCACCGGAGTATAAAAATTTTTAATCCAGATTGCAAGGAAAGTCAAATAGAAATCAAACCAACACACGTAAAATACCATGCAACCTTGACAAATGACAATAATTTCTGATAAAATACTGTATTCCATAAGCTTTGGAGCACATGTCAAATTTTATGTGACGAAAACTGGTAAATGCTGAAGGCCTAGAAAAGCCTGAGCAAATCATGGTATAA
>VXBU01007974.1:165723-220903 GCA_013400315.1 Bombycilla garrulus
AATAGGTGAAGTATAATGTTTTACTATAACATATGAAGTATATATATATATATATGAAGTATAATGTTATAGTATAACAGGTGAAACCTGTTTGCTTGAGTTTTCAGCCAGAAAAATTCAAGAAATTATGTAGCACACAGTTTACATTATGTAATACGTAATACAGTTTTCTGAGACTTTTAATAATACTGGATTAAGAAAATATTAAAACCACTAGTGCTGCACCTACAGAATGAAAACCACTGCAGCCTTTTACAAAATAAATGTAATTATTTTAAAACAATAAATGCATAAGTTTATGCTTTGTAGACAGTCTGGAAGATGTGCACTTGGTGATTTGGAAAGGTTTTTTCTGTGTAGTAATATGTATATAAAATGTGTGTAATATGTTCTGAACTATAGCATTAAAGTGATTCTTAAATAGAATATTTAAGGTAATTATATGGCCTGTTTAAGACTGGAATATCCAATAACTGAAGACAAGTGCACATCTAATGCTAGTACANGTAAATGCTGAAGGCTTAGAAAAGCCTGAGCAAATCATGGTATAAAAAAAAAGACAGTAAAACAAAAGTCAGGCTTTGTCTTTAAAAGTTACAATCCAAGTAGTTGAGGCAATGAGTGGTAGGTGGAAAAGAGTGCTAAACAAATGGCCTTGCCTTAAAATATGATCATGGAATAGGAAGTTAAAAATATATATTTGTGGCATAGTATAATAGGTGGAACATGTTATAGGGAATAGGTGAAGTATAATGTTTTACTATAACATATGAAGTATATATATATATATATAAAGTATAATGCTATAGTATAACAGGTGAAACCTGTTTGCTTGAGTTTTCAGCCAGAAAAATTCAAGAAATTATGTAGCACACAGTTTACATTATGTAATACGTAATACAGTTTTCTGAGACTTTTAATAATACTGGATTAAGAAAATATTAAAACCACTAGTGCTGCACCTACAGAATGAAAACCACTGCAGCCTTTTACAAAATAAATGTAATTATTTTAAAACAATAAATGCATAAGTTTATGCTTTGTAGACAGTCTGGAAGATGTGCACTTGGTGATTTGGAAAGTTTTTTTCTGTGTAGTAATATGTATATAAAATGTGTGTAATATGTTCTGAACTATAGCATTAAAGTGATTCTTAAATAGAATATTTAAGGTAATTATATGGCCTGTTTAAGACTGGAATATCCAATAACTGAAGACAAGTGCACATCTAATGCTAGTACAGATAGAATTGTGTGCTGAAGCTGCTTAATTGGTATAAATATCTTTTACGCAAAAATAAAGGTATATTTCCTGCAGCTCATTCAAAGATAACACTTGTGCTGCTCAATTTTTTAGTTAAGTCAGGTAAATAGGTTCTGAGTTTCTTAAAAAATAAACAGTAATTATCAATTATGTTCTGGTGGGATAATATGGACAACTAATCATAAATGTTATTTTTAGTGGAACTTGGGGAGATTCACAAATATTTTTGCTTTCTTCATAGTCCAGATAGCATGGAAAGGGAGAGCTCCTGGTGAAAGCTTGTCATGCAAGGTCTGAGCTGCTGGAATTTGGAAGCACGACTGATCTTGCTTTAAAGTGAAATTCAGATACATTACTGAATTGGGTGGAAGATTTTCAAGAAGTATTTAGAAATTCCTCATGATTTCTGATGCTATCGAATATTTTGCCACCTCACCATGAAGCCATTGTAATGACACATGGCTTGACAGCAAATTGTGAACCTTTACTTCTTCACAAGCAGCTGCCTAGAGCCATAGAAGTGTGTCCGCTCCTAGTTCTCAGGCCACTCACATCTGCTTCTCTACAACCTTTCACACCAGATGCCACTGGAAAAGATTGTGTCCATCCACCCAGGGAAAGTAAGTTTATAAAGCAAGGAATTGTGAAATTGTCTTCAGATCCTAAGAAAGCAAGGAATCCAGTTAGTCTTTTGGAAAGTGCTGAGCCCTTTTGACTGAGATGTCATTGCTTAACAGCTTTGTTTTACAGATATTTCAGCACTGCTCTTTTATCTTCCTAGATTTTTATACCAGTAACAACATAGTGCCTGAAATACTGCAGAGAGAAATAAGGGAGTGTGCAAATACCAGCAAGTCCAATTTATCAGTTGCTACACTGCATATTAGCCCTTCTTCATTTAAATGAATTTAATACAATCAGCTGTAAGTTAGAGACACAATGTAGATATTACAGCTTCTATTAGCTGCTTCTATTGTAATTATCCACATTATTTTTCATTTGCCAGCTTGCATACATTACCACAGGAAATGCCCTATAAACATTAGCGGTACAGAAATGAGAACTGAACAAAAGAGTTTAATTCTGCTCAGGGAAATGGTACTATAATTTTGAAATTACAGGCTTGATTACTTTTGTTGCTTTATCAGAAGACTTCTTTTTTATTAACTCATGATGTGGCCAGGAGGAGGCACAACAAAACATCCTGAACTAATTCCTGTCTCGGCTGTTTGAATGGGCATTTCCCTCTAAAAAGGCTTTTTTTTTTGCAAATTCTTTATTTCACAAATTCAGAATTCACTCTTGAAACACTGTTCATACTCTATCAACACAACTGTGTCACAAATCCCATCTAATTCTCAGCATTACAGTTTCTGAAAGATGGAAAGGTGGAACTGGAGAGCAGCAAGACAGAAGCCACTAGATGCCCTCATTCCCACAATCAAAGCGTGTTAGGCAAAGGAAGCAGAAAGCAGAAGATGCTTGCCTGAAAAGGCTGGTGATTCAGCCCAAATGTGAGAATGACAAATATCTGAGAGATGTCACATAATTAATGCCACTGCCTTAAGAGCACATTGTATTAGCTTCCCACCCAGGGATCCTGTGCTCCGGGGGAAGGCTGGAGCAGGGGAAGGAACACAAACACTCACAGAGGTTGCTCACATTCTGTGCTGTCCGTGATTATTCCTCACAGTGTCACCCACAGGAGGGAATTCAGGCATATTCAAACAACTCAAAAGGAAGCCTCTTCCTTTGTGCTGATGACAGTGAGAGCTGGGAGAGCTGAAGCTCCTCTTCCTGAAGTTCACTGATCTTCAACTCCAGCCTGTGCATTTGTCTTGTGGAAAACCTGATGTTTGCATGTCCTAGCTGTGTCTGCACAAAACCCTCCAGTTGTGTGCCTGGGTGAGCTGCCATGCTGCACGTGCAGACATGGAAAAGTTGCATTATGTTCTCAATCAAATAAGCAAATTGTAGTACTGGAGTATGTTCAGGTTCTTTTAGCAGAAGGGAGAATGTGTGAAATCAGTTATTCCAACTGGAATTTAAATGTTTTCCAGCTAGGAGCAAGGCTGCTCTGAACCAGCTATGACAGAAGGTAATCAGTTATTAACTGTGATAATTTGTGGCAGCTATTTAGCCTCAAAGGCTAAGAGCTGTCACTGTCTGTGGAGTGATTTTACAAACATATGGATGTGGCACTTGGGGACACAGTTTAGTGGTGGCCTTGGCAGTGCTGGAGAAATGGTTTGATTTGATGGTCTTAGAAAATTTTCCTTCCCTAACAATTCTGTCATTCTGTGTTTTCAGAACTGGGAATCAGGCCCTTCTCCCTGTTGCTTCACCAAGCTTGGTTAATAGCTAAAAAAGTCAATTAAAATGAATGCCAAAATTGTTCTTCTTTTCAGGGTCTCTCTTGTTCAGATAAATTTTACATATATACCATTGCTTTCATTTTTTATCTAATAAAAATAATTTAAAATGTGCAATGAAACTGTCTGAGAAAAAGTAACCCAAAAAAAGACAAAAATGAGAATTTGGAAGACAGTTCCAGGAACAGGTCTGACAGTTGATAATTTCTCTTGTAGACTCCAATAGGTGAAATCTCTTATGACATTACTAGGTTTCTTTGGAACCACAGAGGAATAATTTTATGACAATTTAGGCACATTTAAATGCAGCAAAATGTCTATAGTTATACATAATCCCCATTTTGGTGCATTCTGATATATTAACAGTGACATTTAACCAGAGAAATATTTCACAATCCTTTTTTACTGTGCTCATTTTTCAACAAGTTTGGAAGCCAGATAAATCATGGGAAGGGTGTGATTTGGTTATCAGACTGATGCTGCAGACACACTGGAACAGCACCACAAAAAAATGGGAGGCGCTTCCCACAAATCCCACAACAGCTGGATTTAGCAGTAAATGAAGGAAGTCAGTCCTGGCATTTTCAGACGGCCTGGACAAGAAAGAGCACCATGGGTAAATTTCATAAGGGGGAATGCGGCTGTCAAGAGTTAATAACAGCTGACAGTGTATTTACCTTACGAAGCCAGGCACCTTTTCAGTGCCCTCACCTCCTTGTTTCCCCGCACATGATGGACCTGTGATCCCTCCAGCAGGGTGAGAAACAGATTCCAGACATCAGCAGGTACAAAGCAAGGCACGTTTGCCATGCCAGCTGCCTCTCTGCTGTCTGTGCCCATGTCAGCTCTGTGCTGACACCAGTAAACTCACAAATCATGCTTTCTGCTGGAGGCACTACACACATCAGTGTGACACATCAGGCAGACATCAGTAAGAGGTTCAATAAAAGCTTTCTCTTCAGTTTCAGACCCAGAGCTAATGAATACTTACACACTGTACATTCTACCCTCATCACAGGTAGCCTAAAATCCAGACTGTCTTGATCCTGTGCAGAATTGCATACTGTATAAGTGCTTGCAATCAAAATATCCTATTCCAGCCCAGCAGATGCTTTAGTTGCCTCTCATCAGCAGACAAGATAATTTCCTGGACTTATAAACTTAAACTGTGAGGCTTTCTCCCCTGACATGTCAGGTGTACGTTCTGGAAGTGGCAAAATATTTAAATAAAGGGTGCTCTGTTTGCTGTATTTTGCAGCTTAGTTTGACCTGCTTCCCAAAATTAGTTTACTCAGTTGAAACCCTGAGCAGCAGCAGGAGTGAACTCCCTGCCAGGGTCAGTCAGCTTTGCTGAGAGCACATCCCAAAGCCGTGGATGTGGAGCTGTGCACCCAGAACATTTGCAGATCCAGGCACTCTGATGTGTCTGCAAGGACTGAAATTACCTGGCCAAAGTTCCCCATTTTCTGCTTGGCTCCCACTGAAGGCGCAGAAATATCCTTGCAGCAAAGAGCTGCAGATTCAGCCAGAGACAACATGTTTACAAAGCACTGGATTAGGCTCTGTACACACCAAGGAAATAAAAATGGCCCATTGCAAGTGGAGCTTTGCAAGCTAATTTAATAGGTTATTTTTGTTCCTACTTTCCTCAAGAACCTGAGGAGTTTGATATAGAACAGTTGGTTTAACTTTGGAGAATTCATGCACATTCGCAGATAACATTACTTGACAGGTATTACACCAATTTCCTAATCCATTCACATTATTCCTCTGCACAGTCCTCAGAAGGAATGAAATAAAGCAGGATTATTTCTTAAGGCTTAATACTGCTTAATATCTCTTTTGACATGTCTGGGACATGTAAATCACTATAAATTTCCTTCCAAACTTAAATGAGATATAGCAAAATTAAGTAAAGTGGAAATGGTAAAAAAAATGTTCTGACATCAATTGCCAATTTATGCATAATAGTGCAATTTTTTTTGTTGCTGACAATTGTAAGAGATAGCTCTAACTAAGGAAGCTATGAAATTGAAAACTTCTTTACCTGTGCAAATATTCAAAATATTCACCTTTTCTGAGTGCACTTGTCTCAATATTTTATTCACAAAACCCCTCCTGTAATTTGAATTAATGTTCCTCAAAGATATTTACTTTGACTTTACATTCTGGCAATGGAGATGATAAGAAAAATGAGCAGCTACAAAATAAATTGTTCACTGCTGGTCTTTGTTCACAGGCTCTTTGTTCATGGCTGTAATGAAACTGCAGGTTTTTGTTACAGAACTGCAGAGGTTACTGTGCCTCAGAAAGAGACCTAGAGGGATCCTAAGGAGCTGCCTCTGAACAAAATCCATGAGAGCACAAAAATGTTATTCAATCAAAAGTACAAATTTTTTCCTAGTGAAAATTTGAATACAGCCAAAAGTTAGGCCTTGAAGGGTTAAAGTACAGTGCTGTTTCAGCAACGGCACAGTAAAAATCTGTGTGTGGCTCTAAAATCAAGGAAGAAAGAAAGTAGAGAGAATAAGATCACAGAATAAAAGGGCTTTGCTTTGATAATGACTTTGGTCTGGTACATATCCCTTAGTAATTCACATCAGTGACTTTTATACCTTATCATCTGATCATTACTTGGCGTCTTTGGTATCTTGGTTGATACCAACAACTGATCACTGAACTTTAGGATCATTTTGGTGTTGTTGCTCTGTTCTCATCCTGACACCACCTTAGCATTTAAAGGAAGCAATGGGACTCCACTGAAAGTCATGAGAGCATTTGTTTTCTGGAGAAATGATGACATTTTACTGCCCAAGCTTTTTATGACACCTAGGTTATATTGCTTCAGTGCCTGCTTTTTTAGCTTTCTCCTCTAGCAAAAACTTACAGTGTAAATGTGTAAGAAATGTTTATAAAGAATCACAAAGAGAGGAATCTGAAAGTGTAAAATCCTACTCTTAGTTTAATCATCATATCTCATAAGGGGAACATGTATTGTGTATAACAAATCCTAGCCTCTCTTGCAAATCAACCTTTGGTGAAGCAAAAATTCATCAGCTCTCTGATGCTCAATGTTTTATAAGCTACTCACAGGAAGGCCATCTTTTCACAAAGGATAACTGTACCACTGAAAAATAAAAGCATTTACAAGAAGATTCACAAATACACATATGCAGTCATTCCAAAATAAGAAGGTCTTTATACTTTACCAAAATGATTCATGTAAAGTCATTTTATTACGTTTTTCTTACCAGTTTCTCTGACACAAAAGCCTATCACCTGCTGAACATTACTGGGCAGCCTGGCCTTGGTCACTTTTTGAAAAAGCTGAGAAGCAACTTTCATGTCATTGTTCATTAACGATGACATTAACTGTGATCACATTGGCAAGGATTTGTTGGCAACTGCTGGTGCAATAAAATACATTTTAAATGCTTTGGGTGTAGAGTCTGCTGTGCATAGCCAGGCTGGCATTGCCCACTCTTTAAAAGTGTTGCATGATTTACCACTTAGCCCAGGCACTCTCGTTTGATTAAATCCCTCTTTCCTTGCTGCTGGGAAGCAAAATTGGCAGCAACAAAGCATCTTTAATATTCTGTGTAGCACACCTTTAGAGGTCTTTGAATACATAAGTTCAAATTCTGGTTTAAAAGCTCCCTAAATTTGATTTTACTTGGCTGCAAATAGGCAACCTGAAATGAGCAAGTAAAATATTACAGCTGATGTAGAAAAAATTTAAATTTCCACCTACCAATGCACTTCAGTCTAAGGTGAAGCTCGATTGTGAGTCACTGGAGCATTCCCACCTCGTCTCTGTAGAACTGCCCGATTAATGAGTCTGTCACAGGTAACCCAGGGGCTGAGGGATACAGCAGCTGGGAGGTGACATAAAGTCACTTTAAATAAAGCCCTGTGCATCTGTCAGATAGCTAAAATTTTTGGACAGTGCAAACAGTTCATGATGTGAAGGGCAACCTGGTTAATAGGCCTAGGAACAAGCCATTCAGTTGTTTTCAGATGGAATCGAATCTGAGCAACATATGATTATTAACAATTAGCAGTTCCAGTGCTCCTATTGGTTTGTCTGAGCCTTGATGGTGTCACCAGTAAATGGGAACACTTTGGACCAGATTGTTTAGCTGTTCACTGGACTGCATTCACTCCAACACTTTCAGGAGGATAGCTATGCAAGCAGTGAGATTTTAGTCTTTTCCAAGACTAGGAAGGGAAGAAGAAAAGCTTTGGTCATTAAAATGACAGATTTCCCAAGCAGGCAGTTAGAGCAATGAAAGGCACATTTTATAACAACCCATATACAAACAAAATTCTTTGTCTCAAAAACTGGTGACTACCAAAACCAATGTGTGGATGCTTTTTTCAAATTGGAGTACGTGCTGCAAGGAGAGCAGCACCATCGACCTTAAGAAACTCTGAGGTGGAGCAAGGTTGTTAGCAGGAGCATACCAGTAAAATGCTGCTGAGGAGCTGAAGTCTTATCTCATATTTTCCCCACCTTATATAATCTCCAGGGTTGTGGCTAGTACAGTCAGACCTAGGCTACTGTATTTTTTTCCAGATTAACATCCTCCTGAGAACTCAGAGTGAATCACAGAATGGGTTGGGTTGGAAGGGACCTTAAAGATCATCTCGTTCCACTCCCCTGCCATGGCAGGGACACCTTCTGTCCCAGGCTGCTCCAAGCCCCGTCCAGCCCGGCCTTGCACACTTCCAGGGATCCAGGGGCAGCCACAGCTTCTCTGGGCACCATGTGCCAGGGCCTCCCCACCCTCACAGGGAGCAATTTATGCCTCAAACTTCAGAAGTTTCTGGAAAATGTGGCTATTTTATTTTTCTGCTGCAATTTCTTCTTTTCCTTATGATGTTTCCTGGCTGCTTTTCTTACGGTTTTCGTAATGATATTTGTAAGGAAGCACTTGATACGGACCTACTTCTCTGTTTGTCTTATTTAATGAATTTGAGAATTTGGGGTTTGCTCTGAAGAATAAATGAGTATTTTAAACCAACCAGAGCAGAACTTCAGTATTTACACACAGCAGAATTCAGAGATACTTGCCCAGACATCAGCTGGAAAACGTATCATGACCTAACTTCTTTGAGCATTTAAAATACTGGATTTTTTCTAACCATTTTGCTTTGAAATGAGGAAGATGCAATAATTCAAGAACTGTGCTCTTAGCTCTGTCAGTGTGAGCAGGTTGTTTAGGGCTCGGCCATGAGGGCACCAGGCAGTTGTGTGGCCTTTGCGATGACACTGCAGAAGCAATGTCACACACTTTCTTTGCCACAGTTTCTAACACAGCTCGTGCCTGGCTGCAGAGCTCTCCCTTCCCCACTCTGACTTTGCTGTGGTGATGAAATACCACCAGGACTTATTCAGCTGGATCCCCTAAGATTTCTTTGCTGCCTACTCTGCCAACACTTTGACAAGCTGGGATAGGAAAAAAGGCCGTGTCTTGGATGGATAGAATTTCTTCTTCAAATGTCACTATGGTTCATTTCCTTCTGGTGTAACCTTGTGGTGTGGTCACGGGTGAAGTGACAACAGAATTGGAGATTGCAGGAGGAAGTGGCTTTTCAATATTTTGAAATAGTCACAATTTCATAGGGCTCAGCCTGTGAGACAGACTGGGTGAGGAAGCAGAAGACTGTGTCTGCTTTATAAGAGAGAAAAATAAAATATTTATGAGATCTTCTTTTTCTTTCTCTCTTCTCCACTCTTAGCATTATGGGAGGCCTAACCTGGATTTCTGACACCCTCACAGTTTGGGATGTTCAGACCAGGATTTTCTACTCACTGTAGCAGGAATCTTCCATATTCTGCACTCAGGAAGTTCTTCCATGGCTTCAAGGTCACAGCAGCCTTTGCAGGCTGATTTCTGAGGTGTGTTCTGATCCAGGGTGCATTGCAGAAGTACCATCGCAAGCCAGTTTAAGGGGATGCTGGTAATGTGATTAAGGCACAGTAAGTGGGTGGCTGTTACATTGATTTTTCTTCAACTATTTCAATTTCAAGGAACACATGAAAGAGAAGGCTAATTTTGGTGTTGCTGTTGTTTACTTTTATAGCTCTCTGTACTACATAAACTCAAAGGAATGAAAATGTGCTGTATACATTTCTCATGCTCAACTCTATCCAAATCCCAGAAGACGTTTTAAAGAAGACTTCAAAAATTGCAGGAGAGAATCTGTTGTTTCTCCACTATTTCCTCGTCTCATACGCTCTGAGACATAACCTGATGTGAATTTGTGACGCATTTCAATTTGGGAACTCTTACTCATCAGGATTTATCATTGCAGCTCAGTTTCTGCCTGTGACTCTTCAGGAAGACTGTAATTTTTTTTCATTGCAAATGGATTGCCTGGGATAAATACCTGACTCTTAGTTTGTAGGCAGGGAAGGTCAATAACAACCTTTACAGAATCTTCTCCATAAAAGGTGACAATAAATAACAGTTTAACCTCTAATCTATATTAACAGACTACCTTTATTTATTGTTTGACTTGTGCAGAGACAAAGACAGGTAATCCAAAAGGAGCAGTCACAATAGCAGGTAATGACCTCCTTTTACAAGAATGAGCAAAACCCATTTCACTTCAGCATCATGCACAGGGCTATTTTGCAAAGAAACACTGTGTGTTAGTTGTTGAAACTTTTCCATGCATTCCCCGAAACAAACTACACTATTCTGAATATTTTCTTCTCTGTGCAGTAAATAAAGTCTTTCGTGTTGACAATGCTAATATTATATTTTAAAATATATTTGCATTTGTGTTTTTTGTCATTTTTTATTGCATTTTATAAATCCCAGAGCAAAGACCCACTAAGCTCACTCTGAGAAAGGCTCGTTTCTTGGGATAGCATCATGCGGTGACCCAGGTGATCAGGTGGGATTTCAGTGCTGGATCTGTGGGGACCTCATTTCAATCAGAATCTGGGTAGGAGTTTGGAGTACAACTCAGGAAAGTTAATTTTAAGTGGCTTTTAGAACGGAATGGTTTCATATGAATGATTTTCAAGGGTAAATATTCATAATGCTAAGTAATCTTAGCATGTTTTAGTCCGATTAGTCCAATAGTGCATTAAAGTATCAGATAATGATGGGAAAGATGGGAAAGATGGGATAGATGGGAAGGGGGAGCTTTGGTATAATTTTATCAGTACTTGTAATTCTGGGATATAACAAGGCCATCATGGAATTTGGGGGTAGAATAAGAAATTACTAGTAAACTTTACTTTTAGTTTATGCACACGTTGTGTTCTATCTAATAAATATTTTTTAATGTAAGAAAAAATACATATAATTAAGTTGTTTCTACTTACTTTTACATTTCAGTAATGCACAAGACAGGTAACTGGAAAGTACTCTTCAGCCTTAAATCACGTACCTGGAAATAAGAAGCTAATTTTTACTTGCAGGAAAATATCTCCTTGCTATTTAATTTGTTCTTAAATTGGTTCCTCTTGGTTTAAGAACACCTTAAAAGATCATTCAATTCATTTTTCAGTCTCTTTTTTCACTAAGTGAAAGAATCAATTTCTAGATGTTTTTTAAATTTTTTTTCTTCCTCTTCCTACTTTATGAAGCCGTTTGTAACATCTAATGGCAAAAACCTCTCACATGAAGAAACTGAGCTGGCAGGTGAAGAATTATTAGAGTTGTAATTATGTGAGAGAGGTTTTTGAAAGCACTGAGTGTAACTGAACATAAATTCTAGGACAGTTTGCCTCATCTTTGTGTAGGAAATATGAAAAGGAAGCCACAATAGTTCTGAGAACGGAAGATTTTAATTTTCTTTTCAATTACTGAAGGAGTTTGATATCAGTTCTGTAAATGTACAGAGTGTGTTTTTTCGACTTATTCTGATTAATAAAAAGTTGCAACAGAACTGCTCAGCACTGTGGGAAAGATCAGTGGCAATTTTTGAAAAGAAGGTCTTGGAAACATATTGGCCTTCCAAAACAGAGTCATCCAAAACTGCCAGTCTTATTTTCCTCCATTTTTGGCTTTGCAATTCAGCTTTCTGATTCTGCTGTTTTCATTATGTGCAGTATTGTGTGGATCCATTCTAATAAATTCCATTACTTGGAACAATGAGGTTGAGCATGATTCGAATCCTGAATTAAATGCAAATCTAGCAGCAAAAAAAATGGATTTAGTGGTACGATAGGATTTGCAATATAAATGTATTGCATTAAATATAAAATTTAATTAAATAAAAGAATATTGAAAGGACTGCCACTCAAGCTAGCATCGTATCTGTGACTAATGAAACTTGTGCACTCCGAACAGTGTGGAGATCACACAATGGTGCCTTTGGAAGCAACATACAGGATATATTTTTGCTCCATTTTGGACAAACGGTTGACCTCTACAGAAGGCAGACGTCCTTTTTTCAGGGTCAGCAATGCTGGTTTTGATACCACAAGTATTTAACTTTGTGATTGAAATTGTGAAGTCTTTCTCCAGAACCGATTTACTGCAGGACTATTGCATTATTTCTTTGAACTTCAAAACAGAAGAAGAACAGATTTCAAATCATATCAACAGCCAGATAAGTACAATCTTAATTGCAATATCGATACGGAACAACTTTAAAGCTTTATGGCTATATAGTCCTTTGTTCTAACAAGTGGATCAGAGCAACAAACAAAGGAGTTGGGCTACAAACCCAGGACCACATTCCTACATTTCTGCTCAGTAATGATTCTTAGTTGCAGGGGGAAAAAAAAAGATGTTGCTATTTTCCTATTCTTTTAATGGGGGAAGGGCACTTTTTTTGGCATTTTTTGTGGTTTTTTGGTTTTTGTTTGTTTGTTTTTGTGTGAAATAGTACTTTGTACATACAGAAGGGAATTCAAATAATTAATTGATGTTTAGAAACGCAGAAGATCATACTGATTTCTTTTCTTTGCAAGTAAATAAATCCCATAGGTACAGAAAATGTACCTCTGAGGAAACAAGTGTCTCATTTTCATTATGCCAAACAACTTTCTTGACAACTTGACATTTGCTGAACAAAATGTTGGAAATAGAATGCTTTAAAAGGCATTTTATAAGGATACACAATTCAAACTATTTACTTTTCTTAAGTGAAGTATTTGTAGCATTTAGGACATAAGGGAAGAGGAGGGAAATGTTTCTTCTGGATGAATCCCTTTGTTTCACTGCTGACGAAGGGAAGTGAGTGCAGCAGATTTGAGTTGCTGTGAGTGCACACAAACACCCCTTTCTCCATTTCCCACAGCCATATGAGAATTGGAGACAAAAATGTAATTGCTCAACATTTTTAGAATCCACAACAGCAGGTCATGATTAAATACTGCTCTCCTCTAATTTAAACTCAAGGAGAGCCACATACTTGTATTTAAGTGAAAATTCAAACCTTTGAATTTAGCTTCTCTTTCTTCTAAATAATTCTGGCAAGGGTGTTTTCTTTAATGATTCTCCTCAAGTAGAAATAGATATTGAAATCAAAACTGACTCATGGAGTCCTAGGGAAGGTAAGATTCTGCTTACAGCATTTTAAAATTAATTGGAAATTTTCCTAAATATCAGCGACATTTCCAAAAGTGCTGAAGAGTTCTGCTCTGGGATGTGAAAGTAACTATTTTGCTTTTAGCTCATCTGTCTTTCAAAGATATTTATCTGAAACTTTGAATAAATTTGCAGCCCCTAAGATAGACAAAATACTGATAACTGTCAAGGATTAGGTCACGCAATACCAGACATGATTCTCTTTGAAGGTCATTAAAATTTTAACGTTGCAGATAAATAATATGACCCATTTCTTTATTTGAAATTAATTATAATATTTAACATACTCAGCATACACCACTAGAAAAGGTCATCTGCTCCTTGGGTAGATGGTGTTCTCTTGTAACACAAGAAATGCTAATAATGCTGATCCTAAAAGAAATAGTTTCAAAAATGACACAACTGAAATGTGAAAATAAATGTGTTCAGGTTTCCACTTACATGCTGCAGTACTTCCTAATCATGTAATAGTGTCACTTCTTCACACAACAAGCCATCAACTATTTTTATTTTGACCTGAGCCTTCACACAAAGTATTAATTTACTTTGCAGCATAATGGAACCAGTTCTGCTGTCACCACAGAGAGCTGCTGTGCAGTGCATCAGAAAGAGAGATGACAGAAATTCCAGCAGCAGCAGAATTTAAATGTCTTGCCTGTAATTTTGTTCAGTAACATCTTTGTACATCTGACGTGAAATATGTCTTTAGCTTTTGAGGCAACAAATGACATTTGGTTTTGCTGAGAAGGCTTAGCAAGGGGAAGACACATTCAAAATGTCACTTGTGTTACCACAGAGGTGTCCAAAATGAGCCTCAATATCTATGGAATATTTTAATGCTCGGAATTTTTTCTGAAAATACCATTAAACAATTCAAGTTTTTTGCTTCTGAAAATGCAGGCAAGTGCTCTGACCTAGTTTTATGCATTTATGTCTCCACTATGTTTTATAACCCAGCTCTCCCAGTTCACTGGATTTGGAAATTGCCAAAACATGATCTGATCTCTAAGAAGACAATGAGGAGCACAGCAAAACCTGAGCACACACCTGAGCAAAACCTGAGTCCAATTTCATAGAGCACTAAGTCTAGTGCATTTTGAACTTCCAAAAGTTAAACCTCCTGTGGCATAGAAGAACTTATTTAAATATCAAAGACCAGTTTTACTGAATTAAAAACATAAACATAGTTGTTTGGAAAGACTAAAAGGTATAATTTTTTCATTGATCAAATGTGATAAGATTTCCTTAAGAATAGATGAACTTCAAATGTCCTTATCACTAGCATGCTGGTATTTTCCAGTATTTGTATTTGCTGGCAACCTTTTTGTCCTTCCAGAAGAGAACACTCGTACTTATTTACACAAAATAAAGACAGCTTCTCTTTGTAAGTTCAATATTTGGGGCAAGCAGCAATATACCAGTCTGCTAGCCAGCCTTAGCAGGAAATAGTCCTAGTGCTGATCACAATGAGATGACTCGTGGTCTCAGCTCATTTTGAGAAGTTTAGTAAACATGTTATCTCTAGCACAGGCCTGAGGTAATGTTTATAATTTCAGTCTGTCCTGTTTTGCCATTGTTGGTGATATTCTTGTTACCAAAACAGCCTAAAAGTCCTTTCTTCATCATAACCTTCTGAAGGTTACATACAGATATGTTTCCTCATGATCTAATATTTGAAACACATTTTTAAAGAGAAACCCTCCATGCTGTCAAAACATCTCCCTGAATTTAAAACTTTAATTTTTTTCTTATAATAAAGCTTGACCAACTTGATACTGCACAAAGCTTTTAATTCATCATCTGATCTGTATGTAAGTAAAATCCCTTTTGTCTAAATAATGAATACGTCGAGTCATATATTGGGTTATCTATATGACTGCAAATCTTTACTTAACATTATGGTTAGATGAGCGTCTATATTTGTTAACATAAGGATCAATACATGTCCTTCAGGACCCTTGAGCTAAGGCTGACATAATCACAGAGGAAAAACTTAACGTATAAATTAGAAGGAAAGAGAAAAACCTCAGCAGCCTGGATAACCTATTTTGTCAAGATTCTGAAAAGGCATCAGGTTTGTTAATACTCTCTTTACACTCAACACATTTTCCATTTCAAATTGTCTTTAGAGCGCTTAAACTACGACTATGATCATGTCACACTTTTCTCCCTTTAATTTCTTGTAGCCTTATCAGTTTAAATGAAGTCAGTGTAATGCTGACACTGCAGGCTGCAGTGATTCCATCGCCTCTGTCCTGACAAGGGGTCCCTGCTCATGTGTCACCATCTGGGCCCTCACTAGAAGTGCTGCAATGGAAAATCAACCCAGCTCCCCAGTCCTTAGCTGAGCTGGGTCAGCTGGGTTTGTAGCAATGTTCCTTTAATGCTTCTTCACCTCAGGTCAGAAGTTATAACTGAATGTGCACATCAGGAAGTACAGTATTTAGTAATTTTCAGAATAAACCAACATTTTCAAATTTCTCAGCATTATACCTGTATGGAATATTATTATGGAAACTCACTGCTGCTCCCATGCGTCAGTGCAGCAGGGATGAGTAAGAAGTCATAGGGCAAGTTCATTCAGCAACTTCTTTAATTACCTCCATAGACAGAAACTTCTTTCCAAGACAGACCTTCTTGGATTGTACAAATGTCTGGTTTATTCCTACCTTTTGCCTGTGATTAAGGTCCTCAGGAACTTCCTTCGATACTTCACCAGGAAGATGCCCTTGAGGACTTAAGGTAGAGCATCCAACAGCTGTTATTTGCTACGTACACTGTCCTTTATCATCTTTGCCTCAGCTGCTTCAAAAGCTGGGGTTGCAGGTCTGTGTCTAAACCAACAGATCTTAGCTCTGTGTCTGATATCTGAAAGGGTCAGAGCTGTGTCACTCCAGAAGTACTGAATACGCAGTAGGAGAATGACACCAAGTAAACAAAATGCTCCACTGTCAAGAAATAGAAATGACAAATTGTGTAACTTACTAATTAATTACTAACTTACTTATTAATTACACTTATCTAAGTATTACTGTACCAGCACAAAATATATTATCTTAAACAAAGCCATAAAAACAGTTGCATAAGAAGTTGCAGTAATGCAATACTGTCTGCATTCAAGCCTACAGTATCTACAGACATTTCTACCAATTAGATCACCCAAATATGTGATGAGCCCAGATAATCTGTTAAAGTCACATTACATTTGCTTTTCAGTTGCATGCATCTTTGCAGAACTAACACTGAAAATTAGAATTTTGCTTTCACAGAATCACTATAGAGCATTTCTGCAAAAACATATTTGGCTCTGTTAAAATCAAATCTCTTTTTGTTTACTATTATCAAATTCTGTGACAGAAACAACTGGTTACTAGTTAATAATGCAACAATACTGCATATTGTTTGTTTCCTATTCTGATAGGTTTCTCTAGTTTGGATATCAAAATGCAAACATAGAAAGAGATTTTAGATCCACACTCTGTAGTACAAGGGTGAATATACAAGTTTTTGATAAAATTGTACTTCAGTAGTGTAATTTTTTAAAATAATAACATTTTGCCTCCCATCTTGTTCAGTCTCAGCTCAGGAAGAAGATTGTCCTGACAATGACCATGTGCCCACTCTGAACTTGCATTAAGTGCTGCTACTGAAGGTCATTTCCTGCTTCTTCACAGTTTGGTACCAACCTAGACCCACCTTGTTTAGCTTGAAATCTAGTGCTGGAGTTCAGGATCATATGGGTTCAAGCAAAATGAATGGACCAGGTCATTAAGCTGAATGTTTTGTGCCATTTCAGTTTAAAAGAAATGCAGAAAGTAAAACAGCCCAGTTTGCAGATGCTGAGTTCAGAGCTGCTGCTTTTGTTTACTGATGCATAGTCCTACTGCAGGGAAAAATTTGAGCTTTCCTGTCTTAATTAAGACTGCAACACATTGGTTCAGGGAAATAAGATACAGGGGAGATTAGAATAGAAGAGCTGAAATGCAGCACACAAAGAAACAGATACTCTACAGCTCCTCCTAAATCTGTGCTTAGGCAGACCTGTTTCACCAGGATATCAGCAGATATTGAAATTCAGCGTGCATGAGCAATGTTCCCATTTAATGTTAATTTGTCAAGAAAGGAAAACAAGGAACTTTGCGTGAACTTCTGAAAACTGATAAAGCTCATATGAAAAGTGCCTGAATCTCAACAGCACCTCTGCAGCAGCTTTTGCACATGAGGTGTCTGAGCAAGTTTTCCCTTGGTGTCCATAGAAAATCTGAAAAGCTCTACACTGCTCCAGAGGTTATAGGGAAAATTCCAGCAAGAGTACACTTGGCTTACAAAGTCACACAGCAACATGTCTGCAACATTGCCTCAAAGAAATCTCTGGAGAACTGAGCTGCCACTGAGATATAAAATATAGAATAGATATTTTTTAAAAATGCCTGTTTGATACCAGTGGTCATCATGTCCCTAGTTCTGAGAGTCCCCATAGAAATTGTGCTTATTTCTTCATGGAAAGGGCTGTTGAACCCTGGCACAGGCTGCCCAGGGCAGAGGTGGAGTCCCCTTTGATGGAGTGATGTAACAGAAGTGGATGTGGCACTGGGGAATGTGATTTAGTGGTGGCCTTGGTAGTGCTGGTTAAATGGCTAGACTCACGGATCTTAGAGGTCTTTTCCAATATAAAGTATTCCATGATTCTTTTTATCTATTACTCCCCTCTCTAGTAAACAGACCTTTAAAAAGGGAATATACGAGAACAACATCACAGGAGAGATGGGCGGCAGCTGAACACAATTCTCTCTTCAGTATTTATTTTACTATGCACCAATAGTCTAAGGCACAAGGACAGATGTTAATATTTTCAATTTGCAGGTGTCTAAGAAGTGTCGAACAACAAAAGTGAAAAGATCCTTCCAAACTAGTGAGCAAAAGTTGAAAGGCAGGAAAGCTGCTGAAGAGTCACATGGCCTTGAGGAACAAGGCAAATCTATTCTGCATTAGGGAAAGGAAAGAGTTTGAACTCAGTTAAGTTCTTGCCACAAAAAAAAAAAAGTTTGTGAAAAATAATAGTGTCAGTAAACAGGATTAATTTTCAAGAAGAAGCTTATGCTTTTTGTTCCATCAGCTGCTTTTAAAACCATTTTAAAATACATTATTCCATACCTGAAATCAAACTCAGTCAAGCTCTTGAGGTTTTGTTTTGCTTTGTTTTGTTTTGTTTGTTTGTTTGTTTTTGTGGGGCTTTTCCCTTGTTGAAGGCCTTATGAGGTATAGGCTGATCCATAGGAAACAAGTATTTGATCATTTAAATGTTCAGCATTCCATCAGACAATCAGTGAAAAAGGGAGTTCTTTCTCACAGTCAGTTATAAATGCTTCTAATTCACTTTTTACTTGGATTTTTGCTCATGTTTAGTGGTGTTTACTCATTCCATGTGCCTATTTTTATACAAGGAACACAAGAATACTTGAAAATCTGTATAAGGAAGTACAGTATGGGGAGCCTGGAAATTTTGCATAGAAAAAGACAGTCCAAGGAGTATTTATATCTACTCTTGACAAAAAATAATACAGGGACCATTGCCTATTTTTCAGGAATTCTAGAAGGTACCAGAAAAGGACACAGTTTTCCTTTTTACATGATATTAAGACTACATATTTCTTCTATATTTAGTAGCACTACTCCCTGCAATGGGGATGTTTTGAGGTTCATTGGCATTAGTCACTCCATGGATATTTGCCCAGTGAAGTACAATTCCCAGTTCCTAGCCAAGGCAGGCAGACTGGAGATCACTTCAGGAGCCCACGGTTCCTGTTTGAGCAGCTGGAATGGAAAGTTCTCATGCAAAGGGAGCACAGAGTGTGGCATTGCTGTGCCAGGTGCCAGTCATTCCCACCTCTGCCAGCCTTGACACCAGTGGCACAGAGGCTTCAGCAGCCACTGGCTCTGAAGCCACTCCTGACAGCACATTGAAAGGGACCCTTGAGGACAGGCAGCAAATATTCTAAAAGTACATGAAAAAATTGAAATTTTTGCCTCTGTTCCAGGCAGTAGAAGCTCTGTTAAACTTTCTAGCACCAGAAATCACTCCCAACACACCTCTGCTTCTCCAGGATGCCCTTGGAATAGCACAGGCATGGAGGAGCAGAAGGAGGGAGGACAGATGGCTGAAATGTCTTCTCATATCCTGTCAATCCAAGCCTTACAGTGGCACAGCACCACATGGGGCCTAACCAGCTCCTTCTTCTTTTGTTCCAGTCTGTTTGTCTCTGATGAACGCACTGTACTTTAAATTGATTCCCAGAACAATGAATAAAAAATGAGCAATTAGGCAACCTACTTCACCTAACCTTATTCCCACCATTGTCCATCTGGTCTCATGCTAAACAATTCATTTAAGAGACACTCTTGCACACAGCCACTCCAGTAACTTTCCTTTTTGATGTTACCTCCCTCCCCAGCTATCAGAGGCGATTTCTGTCAGTGTCTCCCTCCTCTGTGCTTATACTTTGCATGTCCTTCACAGCACTTGTTCTAACCACCTGCATTCCTGTCTTGCCAACACAGACACATTTAGTTCTCTTAAAGCAAACATTTCAAATGAGACTCTGCAGATGGGAGAAATCACGAGGCAGCCAGAGCTCTGCAGTACAGGTTGGATCAGTCACTGTGTACTCACCACTCTGGAGCAGCAGGACCATGACTGTCATGCAAGACAGCTGGTCAATACCAGAGCACTGGAAACAGGATTCTTCCCATTCTGAAAATTAAATCTCTGTTCAAATCTAAATGGAACAATGCTTGTAAGAAAGCAGCTCTAGTTCTACTCCCAGCCATTGGCTCTTCTGCACATGATCGAAATCTTTTGTGGAGTTGGGGTTGAGAATTAAGTCATTTACAAGGACTTGCATGGCCAGTTCCTTTTAGAACATCCAAAACACGAAGATGGTTTTGAAATGCTCGTATCTAAGCTGTTTATTTCCATAAGAAATAAATTTTCATTAAAATGTCATTTTCTTTCCAGTAACTGCATAAAGCCCCCCAAACATGTTATGTACCCTCAAGAGGGCAGCATGGCATTTCAAAATTCACCTTACAAAGGGAATAATGCCTTAGCATAAGACCAGGCTCTAATGAGAGCATGGAATTAATGTTGCTGTAAGCATTAATTATAAAAAAAAAAAAAAGCAAAAAAGAAGGCATGGGCAGGGCCATTTTCTCACCTGTCCATTGCTGCTGTTCATGCAGCACCACAGGGGTTACAGAAAGAGCTGATGCAGGACTGCAGTTTCCATACCAGTTCTTGCTTAACCAATACCTACTGTGAGCAGTCTATTCAAAATTGTGGTGGCATTGTGTACAGGGCAGGGAGCAGCCAAGCTCTGTGATAATGAAATTTGTGCCTATGAGTGGTAATAGCTCTGTTCATGCTTTCCAACAGTACAGAGAAATTAAGGATTAAAGGAACACTGACTACAAGGTCATCCCATGAGTGACTGAGTATGGTTGACTTTCATGGCACTGCATCATTTTGTCCTCCCATAAAAGTATTGTTTCATCACAGAATACTTTTTCCCCCTCTCTCCTTATATAAAAATTCCAGTGCAGATTTATTCTTCACCAATTTATATCTTCTGATTCTTGTGTCAACATTATCAGTTTGCTCTTACACTGCTTCTGTTTTGTCTAATTAAATGTTTCTTTCATGCTATGAAAAAATCTTCCAATTCCTCGATCATTTTAGTAAAAATTCTCTCTGCCTGTTCCCATGTAAATCTTGCCTGAGCAAAGACAATAACTGCCTTCCAGGTGAACAATCCCTGCCACTGTCCTTAATACCTCTTCAAGTATTCTTCAAGTATTCCTATTGGAAATTCATCATGTCACCACATTGCTTTTTTGAGTACTGATGACTTAGGGATGGCAATGATAGCATGTGTTTGGAAGATTGGAAGAGGAACAAACTTGGGAGTTAGCTGCAGATACAGGCTCAGATTCTGCCATCACTGCAGCAGGCCAAGACAAACAAGATTGTATCTCCCATGCCTCATTTTTGAGTGCTGACAATATCCACCTTGCTACTATCTAACCAATACCACAGCTATAAAACTACATAGAAATACAATACCATACATCTTAACTGGATACTTCTGTAATTCCCTCAGTAATGTCCAAGATCAGCTAAGTGCTTTGATACTGTTATGCCACTGCATAACCCATAGCACGTCATGTATTAGGAGAATTTCTTTACCCAACTAAATTTTCTGAACAAAACCTCTCTCATTCCAGAAGAATGCTTACTTGAATTATTCCTTAAATTGGTGTATGAATTTTATCATAAATCCTGTGTACTAAGGAGAAAATTTCTAACAGCACTTCTACAACTACTGCTACTTAACACCCTTCTACCACCCAAATGTAGTACATTGCAGAATAAAAATTAGTTTCTTCCCGATTTTCTGCAGGGTTTGTTTTTTGTTGTTGTTATATTTGGGTTTGTTTCTGAGAAAGCATTTGACCTGAAACACAAAGGACTACTCCTGTCATCAGTCAAGTGCCCAGTGATTGCACAATGGAGTAATCTGCAACATTTCTCATACGGTCAGGATCTTATACATGATATCCATCCCAAATATATCAAATCTTCCCAGGTAATTTGTGCTCAGCACTGTGTGTTTTGAGCCTGCAGGGAATTATCTATGGCTGGACCAAGCCAGCCCTGATGGGGGACATTGAGATGGCATCAAAGCCCTGCAGTGCTGGCTCAGTAGGAGCTGGGCAAGTGCTAAACCTCTCCCAGAGAGCAATGCCCTGCTCCTGTGTGCATCCCAGGTGAGCTGGGCTTGGTGCCAGCCTGAATCCTGCCACAGGCAATGTGCTTGAACTGGGGGAGATGAGCAGGGCTACAGGGGCAGAGGAGCTGACACCGCCCTCACTGGCCTTGTGCTCACATCTAGCGATCAGTTTTCCCTCTCCCTGAGAACAGGGAATAACACCTTGTGAAACAACACAACATCCACAGTGTCTGGCATTGCACTGCATCCTAAACAGGGAGCATTTCATCCAGCCCTTGGCCTAGGAGCTCAATGAGGCTGAAAACCAATTCCAGCTATCTTCACACACAGAGAGCTCCAGAAAACAGAATGTGAGAAAGGACTCAAGGTGAAAGGCATTCTGTCTCGTGCATGTGGTGCAGTTCAGCAGCTAACAGTTAACACAAAGGAAAATACAATAATTAGTTATTTTCTCCTGTGCCTTGTTCACCGGACTGTTTGCAGGCTTGTTTCATCTCTCAGAATCTATCACTGCTTCTTCTCCAAGTAGGAATTTGTCCTGCTCTCCTAAAGTTTATTGGGGGAAGCTGTTGTAAGACTTCTGCATTTCAAATAATAATCCAGTTAGATACTTTTAATTTTACAAGATTTCTACACATTTAATAAGTGATTTGATTAGAAATAAAGCAAACATGAAAAAGTTTTCAGAATGAATCACCTTAGAGCTGAAACAAGCTAAAAGACATCTGGCTTAAAAAAGGAGAATTATTTCATGACTGTCCTATACAAGTGGGCTCTGTAATTACTTAATTTCTAGGAATTTATAGGTGTCCCTTCTGCATGACTGGATCATTGATTCATTCTGGTACTGTTTAATGCTCCTTCTTCTTGTAATGTGTGGACTGTGCAGATGTCAACCTCCAGCCTTGTTGACATTTAGCTGACTCCTCTCAGATTCTGATTCAGAGATGAATTTCCTTGCAGGGAACGATGAGCACACTCCCATCTATGGATTAGTTCTCACAGCTTTTTTATCTAGCTGAGAAAGGAAAAGAGGAAAAGTGACAGACTGTGACTCTTCAGAATAAATCCCTAACTCAGACCTGCAACACCAGAATAGCTCTTCTGATACGGCTCCATGCAGGTGGGAAACTTCAGCTGGGAAAGGTTCTTTTTTTTCTAGCTGATCTCTGTTTCACTGTCCCAGGTGCACAGCATTATTCAGTTACACAAAGGAGGTGCAAATTGTGCCATGTGCACATGTGCAGTTATGTTATGGTAGTGAAAAATCATGAGGGTGGCATTCCTCAGTACCAGTCATTGTCATCATGTATCCTGCTGAGAAGCTGCACTCCGTGAGCTTAGTCCTGCACTTCTATCACTTCCCAAACCTGTCCTGAGTCAGATTCAGCATGTAAACCCTTTCTTCGTTTGGCCACTTGCCAGGTGGCAAAGCTTAGAACAGTATCCTCTGGAAAGAAATGGCAGAAAGATACAGCTCTAGCCACGTTTCCCTCCATCCCCTATGCAGTGCTGTACTGAGGTTACTGTTTCCTCACTGGAGACACGCTCAGCCTCCCCAGCTGCAGAATACAGAGCTCTTCTCCTCAGTTTGTGCTGCTCCAAACCTGCGCTGGAAGTAGAGCAAAGCCAAACCAGCCCCTTGCTTTCATGCTTAAATCCAAGTGCCTGGACTCTACATCCATCTTCCTCCTCCTACTCCCAACCCCAAGTTCTACATGACTGGACTCTTCCCTTTCCTGGCAGTCAGCAGGTTTTACACTGCATTACTTATTACCTTGAGAAAAATCAAAGGATCTTCACTGAAAAACATTAGGTAAGTAAGCCACCAACAACAGCAAAAGAAAAAAGGAACTTTCTATACTTAAGGCAGATATATAATGACTTAATATATATATAAAAATATGTTCTGATCTGAGAGCTCAACTAAGTAATTTAGTGGTGACTACTGACTTCTGTCAAAGTCTTCTTGGTATTATTACTGGATAAAATTAAGTCAAACTGAAGGGTTATATATGATGAAAAAGATCTCTGTCTGGAGTGTGAAAGGGATAATAAACAGTTTTTGCACTCTGTCCTCCAAATACTGAAAGGAACATGTCAGCCCAAACCACTCCAATTGGGAGAGCACATTGGAAAAGGAGATGGAGAAAAGTATGCTCTGAGAGAAAGACCATAGGGCAAAATAATACAGATTAACAAAAATTCTGTAGGAGTCCTGTTTCTTAACACGTGTTAAGATTTCTATCATTGCTAATGTTAATAATTGACATGAAGTGCAGTGGGAGTTAGATAACAGCAGGAACGTTCAGGCCAGGACTCATTTCATTTTCCAGTGGTGTGAGGCACTGGGTAATGGGGAAATGCACAACTATGTCAGAGATGATCTTGCTCCACTAAATTACACCTCAAGGAATTTTATTCTGTCTGGAAAAAGATTCCCGCTTGTGTCTTGCAACAGGATGTGTGCTTCAGAGAAGTAAAAAGAACAGGAAGTTAATTTGGTGTTCATGGAAGTGAGGAATTAATAGCAAAGCCTTAAGTCAGATATAAGCTGCATGGGTATTGTGCAAGCCTCATCACACAGCACTGCCATCTCACCCCAATTTATGATCTGGAACACAGCAACTTTTACAGCTTTTAGCTGAAACTGCAAGCTGCACAAATGCATACAATGATTTTATAAATACAAGTGGAAGAGGTAAAAGCTCCACATTTCCTTTGCTCTTTCACCTAGCTCAAGTATAATCTGGACACATTCTGATGACACACTGCACCTCCAGACTCTGGAGATCACACTGCTGGGATTTGAGTCCAGGGTTTAAATACAGTCACTCCATATTCTCTGAACTCAGAATGTATGTGAAGGTGAAGATGAGCTTTCTAGCACAAGCAGGTACAAATAAATGAGTAGGATCAACTTGAGCATGGGCATGAGCTCTGTGATTGTGTGGGCAGGCCGTATTTTAATTTTCATCATCATATCTGATAGGAGTCCTCACAGAGTGCTAGAAAATCTCAGCCCATGAGGGCAGTGGCCTCTGAGTGAAGCTTTCCAGCCCCCAGAATTCACCACAGAGAGGGAAATCAGGCTTTTGCTTATCTTTACACTGCCAGAGTCCCTGCTTTTTAGTTCATACCACCAAAAGCCAGCTCAAACCAGAGGAGAATCTACTTCATGATACAACAAACGGCTATCACTGTTATTTGTCCTGTATGTTCTTATCTCACAGTCTGCAATTAATCACCACCCTGGAAATCAAACACTAAGCTATTTGTACATTCTCTTTGAAAATACATTTCAATTTCCTTTTACTTGAACTGCCCTGTCCTTTGCCATACCTGCTGAGTGCATCAATCTGCACAGCACACACTGGATATACCTGAGGAGTCTGATGACTCACACAAGACAGAACAAAATCACTACAGAGAGAACACAGGACTGAAAAGTGTGATGCAATTACATACAGAGGGATGTGTGTACCTTAGCAAATTACCACATTTGCATGGTGAAGATAGTTACAGTATGTCGCTATAGGACACGAAGGAACACAGACACACACCGCAGCTCAGGTGATCAGAAGAGAGAAGAGGGTTTATTTTTTCTGACTCCAGTATTTATAGTTTTCCAAAAGTGACAGTGGATTGGACGGTGGCAGTGCCACCTCTCCAAAGACACTGGACAGACAAACAGTCCATTAATTTTTCTCCTCCTCTATGAAGGAATGCAAAAACACTGAGGTGTTTACAGAAAGTGTGTGAGAAAGTTCTTCACAAATATGTAAATATCAGAAGGCTTAGAAAGTCTTACAAAAATCAGGGCGACAACAGTATGTTGTGACTGAAGACATGTTCTGTTCTCAGAATCATGAAGTTCTCTTCAGTGCGTGACCATGTCAACTACATGAGCACCAAGTCTGTATTAAACACCAAAATGTGATGCAGGGAAACTGTAAATCTAACTCCATCTATTTGATATATAGGAACATTTTTTGATGCATGATAGTTTAGCCTTTGTGAAATCTAAGTTTATTCTATTCTAAGCTGTTAAAATCTATCTCATTCTCTTCTGTCTGGAGGGATTTTGTACTTTGCAGAGAAGACAATTGGGAGAGGCTGATTTTATGGGAACAGCAGGGCACGTAGACTGGTCTCCTATCTAACATCTATAGGGAAGGTTTCCCTGGTTTCAGAACAGCTCACAGGTACAATTGAAGGTACAGCTTATTTCTCTGTATTGTCATTCCGCTTAGAGTGCTTGGCTTTAGAATAAATATCTTGGATTCCCAAGGCCATCCTTGTCCTAAATCTGTAACCTGCAGGGATGGCTGCCCTACCTCCCTTAGGTTTTGTACCTATTGGTTTTACCCCTGAATGTTTTGATTGGTTTGTATATATAGTTTTAACTCCTGAAACATTTTTGCCACTCTTTGAGGTATTTTCACCATGAATGAATAATTTTGCAAATATTCAAACAGATGGCTCTGAAGATTGCTAGGCTTCAATGTGTCTGAAGATCAGCCACATTATTGCTTGGAATAGTCTCTGCTCATTTGTTTAAAAGAATCTAATTTCTACATAACAAATAAAAAAAAGCCTTGAGCAACTGGAAATTTTGAAAGCAATACTACAATCACTGCACATCCTGAGGCTGATTCACAGATCAAACTCATGTCCAGTCTGAGATCTCTTTGTGTGATCACTCCCACGTGAAAATAAGGTTAAAAATTAAGTTTTCTATTGTATTTCAGTCTTATTTGTTGTGAGCGAGCTAAAAGGCACACATTTACAGACTTACTTTTATGCATTACTTGTATTAATTTGTTGTGAAACACCACTTCTGAACCAATAGCTGGCTGAGTTCTGAACCTGTATTATGAAGGAAGGAAAATGAACTAATACTTTATTCAAAGTTTTCCTGGCAGTTTGTCTTTTCTGATGATTTAACTGCTATTTACACTGAAACCAACATGCAAGAAGATTGTACCCTACGACTCCCAAGGGAGCAGCTATGGAATTATTGCATTCTGCAGAATGTTATGGGTTGGCAACCTCTCCTGTGTGCTACACAGATCACTTCAATCCCCTGTGTTTATCCTATAAACAAGAAAGTACTCTACACTGTTGTGCTAAAGAAAACAGCTGAGATCTAAAGCGGCTCAGTCCTGTTTGAGCTGTTCCCAGACACACTCCCTACCACGCGGGTTTGTTTTCCATTGATTTGTTAATGAAAGCTGGCAGCAAATGCTGCACTTCTACTGAGCATATTAATCATTGAAGGAAAACAGTATTTCTTCAGCTTTGGCAATTCCTGTACTCTACATAAATCAGGCCTCCTGCTTCCCTGTTAACCCTGTACACAACGGAGGATCCCCTAAAGCATTTGGTTCCTTTGCAGTGCTGGATTTCTGCTCCAAGTCTGGATGCCTGGTGAGGAGTCAATTAAGATCTGAAAACATCCATGTGGCTCCCCATTCAGAATTCTACTCGTGGCAAGAAGCACAAACGCTGTGAGATCGGTGCTTGGATGCTTTGAGAAATAAGAATGCAATCCTGCTGCAGCTGCTCATTTTCCCAGAACAGAATAAGAGCAACATCAGCTTAACACGACTGATTTCTGTCATTCACAGCTACCTTCCAGCACTCACAGTGTGTGCTGAGTGCCTGTAAGGCACAGGGAATTCCTCCTGCCACAAATACCCTTCCTAGGCTCAAGCGCAGCCACTTTTCATCTTGTTGTAGGGTAACATGAGAGGGGTCTAAGAGCAGAGCCTACCAGAGACAGAATTAGCCCTCAAGCAGGTCTTTTCTTCTCTTCACCCCTAGTTTAAGGGTTTTGTTACAATGGTTCTCTCGAGGCAACTTTCTCCCTTGAGAACAAGCTACCCTGCACACACTGCCCTGAGAGAACCTGCTTACAGCTCAATCCTGGACCTGAAAGCTCCAAAAATTCAGTTTCATTGCACGACTAATTAGTGCCATGCAGCACATGGCACTCTACTTGTGAGGGCCTCTCCAGCAGGGAGGGTGGCTCTCTTTCAGTCAGGTAATGGGTCTTAACCCAGCATTAATAAATCATCTATCCTCCTACAGCAAAGCTGCATTATTGCAGATGATAATCACAACATTTGTATTGTCATATCCCCACATTCAAGGCTTTGACCAGTTTTCTGAGCATGAAGAGTAAATCAGAGAAATGCAGTTCATGCACCAATGGAGGCACCAATCCAAGGCTGAGGGAGTAAACAAGTACAGGCTATTTAAAAACATTGCAGTGATCAAGTAACCCACTATTCACCGTAGTTACTTTATCTCTGTGATGGAAAAATTCCCTGAGGTCGATTAAATGCAGTGGGAGACATCCATGATGACTGTAATCATCCTTTTATTTCTATTATTTGCACTCCAGCTTACACAGAAGGATTAACCTGCTTGGTGACCAAATCAATTGTGCTGCAGAATTATGGACAATTATTGTTAACAGCTGAGCATAACTAAAGAGGGGAAAGGCAGTCCTTGGTGGAGAGTTTGCACATACTAGACTACAAACAACCAAGTACCACCAAAATCTCGATAATACAGAATATTTTAGTGTCTTGAATTAGGTATAACTTCTATTTTTGCCCCTCTAAGCCTCGCTTTCAAATTACTTCCTTAAGTCAGTCCTAGGAGAAATCATTTGATTGCATGTCTTCATTAGTCTCTGCAATGAATTCAATGCAAATTATAACAGGTAAATCAGTTTTACTCTGGCCTACTTGGGAGCAGTTCTATTTACATTTATTCACAACTTGGTCTTTGCCCACTCGAGAACAATAGTAGAGAATATCCTGGGCTGAAAAAGGGCTGTCCCAGAACAGCACAGGACAGCGCAGTGCCAGTGGCAACACTGCAGTTCCTACAGCACCTGCAGTAGGCACAAATTTCTGTTCCTAAGTTTAGACATCTTGGCAATAGAGTTCCTGACAGATGGAAAATGCAGTGCTTGTTAATTACCTGCTTGGTCTGTATCTCTCCAGTAGACACTGAATTTTGCAGCCTGAAACTGGTGTTTCTTAGTAAGAATTAAACTAATTCAGCTTGGTGTTTCCCTGAAGTTGTGTGCAATCTCCAAGTTCATTATTCTTCAAGTTATCTTTTTGTTTTCCTCTGTCCTGCAGGTTCACCCTAAAGGTGTAAGTATATTGTGAACCATATTTATAATATGAAAGACAGTGACAGTTGAAGCCCTTAGAATAAGAATGATTTCATTTTATTTCTCCTTTTGACATGAATGTTTTATGATTTGTATGACTACAAAGAAAATATCCCAGATGAATATTGACAGAATACTGATTCTCTCTCTCTTTAGTTCCTGTCATCTCTAGCACCAGAACAGTTAGAATAGCTAGAAATCCTTAACAAATTTTAAATTAATCTTGCCTAATTTCCCACAGAAACCAAGCTGTTCCTGGTTTACTGTACTGATGAAATTCCTTCAAATCAGATCACCAAAAAAATCTGTTATTTGCCTAAATTTTTAGCTAAAAAGCTCAACTATATTAGGGGAAAAGGATCAAGAATAATATTTTTTTAAGGAATAACCTGTTTTTCTCACCTCAATAGATGCAAACTATTGACAGAAAAGAAAAAGCAGACTACAAAGAAAGATGATGGAATGGAAAAAGGAAAATAAGATAATCTGTGATGTATTTAATGACCTACTATGGCACATGTTTGTGAGCCTGTGAGCACAGAAGATACATTTTGCACACAGGGAACAAATAAATTCATTCTAGCCAATAGAATTTATCCTCAGTCTTCTGTAATATCACTCTTTGATATGCTGCCTCAGCAGTAACACCCAATTTCTGAGGGACCTTTTAAAAGCAATAGTGCCTTGAACCTTCTGTACCATAAGCCCAAGAAAACAAATTGGAACATCTCTCCATTTGCAATTAGAACAGAGATCAGAATTATTTTTTATGCACAGGATGGTACCAAAGGCCTGAATTTCTGCCTTTTGCACCCACAGAACCATACATTCTCACTTTTCCTGAGCCTCTCCCCAAACATGGATGCTGGCATGGTCTTCAGAGGCTGCCCATGTACAGACGGGTTAAGAGCAATGACTCAGCCTTCCTGCTTTAACTAAAAAAGAAAGCAAGTTGTAAAAACTGTGATTTTTAGTGTTTCAGACAAGGTTATCCAAATAAAACACAACAGCTCTATGGTATCACTGAAGCCAATGACACCTAAATAACCACACAGAGAGGTGCGATCTGTTCTTTGCCAGTTACTCGTTAACCAATCTTCATTAATCATAAAAATTTTTTTACATGATTCTTGATTCTATAACTGCAATCTCCCAATCAGTATTTTGCTCAGGTGGCCTCGGTCCAGCTACCATCCCTTCTTTTCTTGCTAAGATATTTTGCAATAGCAACTGATGAGTTCTCTTGCAATATAATCTCGATGTTACTGGAGTTTTTTAATCTTTACGAGAAAATTTTTCATTTACCAATCAGGAAATCGCAATGTTTTTTATATACTTTTCATCAGAATATTTCAGCAGTTCATTACCTATGGGAATATATTTTATGGTACTCTTGGGATAAATGCAAAATGAAAACAAATGTTTAATTAAATATATTTCATTTGTTGTAAGGACTGACAAATAAAAGTGAACAAAACAAAAATCAAATTCTACATAAAGCTGTTTCCCTGCCTTTCAGACCTAATTCAAAGTCATTTACATCATGCCCAGAATAAATGGAAAAAATATTAATATGAAAAATGCAGGAATCAAAACTCATGGATTCAATCTTAATCCTGTGACTGCAGTACCATTGTATCTGTAGCCAGCATTCCAAGTCCGTGCTAGGTTTCATTCCTTGCAGTCACATGATATTATTCAGAGCAGAACTTGACTTATCAATATAATTGACTTGTATCAATCACTAATCACCTTGCATTAACACTGTTATTGAAGTTACAGTCCTGTGGTGATATAAATAACACTGTGAGGCACAGCTTTCCTTAGAGCTATTAAGAAAACTGCAGTACTAGCTTAATTATACTCCTCAAACCCAACATCTGAAGTGTAAAAGCCATGATCTTTCCCCTCAAACACTCCTCTTTGTCAAAAGCAGGAATGCCAGAAGCTCAACCTCCACATTGCTTAAATATCTTTTCTTCGGTGACCACGGCTTTCTGCTTGCTGCTCTTAACCTTGCAGATAGGCGCAGATAACACGATGCTTATCTGACTGGCAGGAGGTCTGGCAAGCTGCTTTCCAGCCTCCAAAACAAGCAGTCCTCTGTGGATTGGCCAGCAGGACACTGCGGAGCATAAAGCTGGCTTGAGCCTTCCCTGTGTCCCAGTATATCAAGGTTTAAGCTTCATTGACTCCAGTATAGTGGCTTTAATCAAGATTTTTCATGCCTCAGAGAACAGTACAGCTGCTAAATCTTCTTTAATAAGGGTTTTATAGTTGGGGAAGCTGAACAGGAATTAGCTGAAAAGAGATGACTTACTTCTGACTTTATTAAGGAGCAATTTATTTTAAGTCAGGCTGCAACATTGTTTTGCTCTAACATGAAAGAGGAATGTTGGTTGAAATGATTTAGTCAAGTCATTGATTCGGTTCCTGTCATTTCCTGCATTTTCTCTTGCAGCATCCTTCAAATTCAGGAAGCCCAATGCACTGTGCTAAGTCTCAGGAGAAACTCCTACATTTCCAATTTCCCATCAGGTCAAGCAGATCTTCCCAGGACTCAGTGGGAATACAGCCCTTATAAAGCTTCACTTTAGATTTCAGAGCTTTTTTTATTTGAATGAAATTATTTTCCTATTACCTGTTTGAGCCCATGTTGGCAATGTTAACAGAGTATCCTGATAAAGAAGGTACTGGTATAAGGCAGGTCTTGTGAAATGGACACAGCCTGGAATTTCAGTGAAGTGGACTGGAGACTCTTCAACAGAATATGTTTTACTTTTGCCGACCACTATTATTGTAGCAGATTTTAAAAAATCCTTTATTGAAGATCAATTTATCCAGTTTTAAGCAGCACATGTCTGGCCTTACCATAACTTTCATGGGAACAGTCCCATAGGAAACATGATCAGCAATGAGGTAACACTGAGCATAAGGGGCATGGGATGGCTCCATGGGCATTTGCTCAAGCAAATAAATCCCATTATTCCTCCCACTGGCCAGGACAAGGAGAAGCCCCTGCTGAAGCAGAACAGAGAATTTTTTCCAGAATGGCACATTTTCACTTAGTGGTAGATGGGCCACGGGACAAAATTATGCAGAGGAGGCACATCCATGTTTTAAGTCTTGAGGCATCTGGCTCCTGATGGAGGAGGACTGCCAAGCATTTCTTTTGTTAGCTTAAAGTTGAATGATGCTCTCAGCTTTTGACTCTTGGGATTAGGCCCCTTCCAGAGGCACACTGCAGAACAGCAGCAGAGTATTATCCCCTTTTCACCTCCCCTTTCCTACTTTTCCCACACAAAGACAGATCAGGGATCAAGCTAAACAGATTATTTCCTGCTGGCACCCATAGCATGGTAACAAATCCAACTATTGTACAGCAAATGTGTGCTCTGAAGACTCAGTAGTTTGGAATTGAGGAACTCTGAAGAGGAGTTAGAATGGGTTGAATATATATGAATATACATTTCCATCTGCCTCCTGTCTCAGCTCTGAAAGGCTGCTGCTTGTCTCCTCTCCACTGACCTCACAGGAAGAGAAGGGATCCAGTGAAATGCATGGAAGTGCAAGACCACGTGCCATCCAGTCAAATCTCAGCACCAGGACCTGGAAATTAATCACACCTCCTTTTTCCCAAGGCAGGATATCTCTTCATGCACCATAGTCACTCTTACTATTTTCCTGTAATTGCCTCAAAGCTTTCATTCAGGCCACAAAGTTAAAAATATCACAAAATCTGCCTAAAATGATGAAAGTATATAAATCTTTCACTTGCAAACTGCTCATTAAGACTATTCCCACTGTTAGCAGAATCTACTGTTGGTGAATACTGGGTCAAAAAGTTAATTCCCTTGTAGTCCTTTTACTGTCTCCTTAATGATTACTGAGAGTCCGGAAATGAGAGCAAAAAGTATTTAATTCTTTATTCAACATGAAATTGTCTTGATTTATACTCTTGAAAAATTAATAAAATGCCTCTGAGACAGTCTATCTCTGCTGCCAGGTTTGCACAAAGTATCTGCTTTATCTGCTGAGCTGTGCAGAACTGTAATAGAGAATAATACTTCTGCTTTCAGTGCTGCATTTACTGTAAATTTCCATTCTTCCAGGAAAGTTCTGACAGACATATTTAGCATCTCAGATCTGACTTCAAGAGGGGAATTTAGCTATTATTTGTTCCACTAATACTTTTGAATAAAGACGTAGTAGTTGAATTTGGTGCCAGGACTGAAGACAGAGACAGGACCTTTGCAAGAGGCTGGGAAAACCAACCCCTCCTGAGCTCAGGATAAAGGCACCACCCAGAAATTCCTTCAGTACCAGGGTTCCTTTTTCCAGAAATCACAGCACCATCCCATGCAGACAGCAGGATTTACATTCCTATACAAAGCTTAGTTGGGTGTTGTCAGATTTACCCAACCCTGCCTGACAAACAGCATCCCAATTATCCTGTACTTCGTTACATGCCACATGTTTTAATTAAAACTAGCCCAGCATCTTGGTTATTCTTGGTGATGATGGCACAGACTTCACCACCAATCACAGACTAAATGGCATAATGGATACGATCCTTCACAAGGATCTCAGCAAGGGAAAAAGTAGAATGTGCTATTTTCTGGCTTTAAAACTTCTGGCTTTAAACCACTCATTTATTGCCCTGCTGTATCCTGCTTCCTTATGATCTTACTTTTCTCTCCTGTGAAACTCTAGTCTGTCCTACCAAAGAGAAACATTGTCAAAACATGTACATCCACACAGTTTAGGAAGGAGATTTACATCCAAGGTAATATGAACAAAGCTTGTGGAAATGCTTCTAATGTTAAAAACACTGAGGAGGATTAAATGTGTGCTCTTGGAGACTGGAGCTGCTGTTCAAATGTTCCAGCCCTATATTATTGATAATTGTTTTCAGCTTCAGAAACAATCCCTGTTTGCTGACTTTCAAATAACCACTGAAGAAGTTAATCAGCAGCCAGAACAAAACAGCTTCCAGAAGGCAGTGACAGTGAAAAGGAAGTCAAGCACAGTTGCTGCACCACCTTTTACAACTTTTATCCCCTACCTTTATAAACCCTTAGCTCTTAAAGCTGCAAATGCTCTTTGCTACTCTGTCATGATGCAGCTGTACTGCTGAGTTAGAATTCCCATGCACCAAAAATGCTAAAGAAAGCCAAAACAAAAGAACAATTGGGAAGCAGTTAATGAGCAAAGAACTTCTCTTACTTTACTACAAAGCTCTTGAAAAGCTGTCCTTCCACTTGCCCACAAATCCAGGTGCACACACATGCACGATGCATGCACAATGCACACACAAACTTAGTCTGTTTGCACATTTGCAGATCAGTTCAATCTGCACAATCTTTATCAGTGATGTGACGAAATGTCTTTGCAGACTTGCCTGTGACACACGTCACAAGCAGCTGAAATAGGGTTCTGGTTGCCAGTGGGCTTATCTTTTATCTTTTACCTCTGACTAACAAAGCAGAGAGTCTATTACCTGCATTTTTCACAGTTGAATCTTTTTAAGTGTGATTTTGGGTAGCAAAGATATAAAGCAAATTCTTCTTCTTTTCCATTCCTCTAAAATAAATCCACTCTCTCCTTGGAGCTTATCTGAAAGCTTGAAATTGAACTAATGAACATCTCGGGAGAAAACACAAACTGGACAACAAAATGCATATACCAAAGGCTCTGAGCGTCCTCACCCTAATGTATAATTCAAAGAAGTTGAAATGAAAAATCTTTAAACTCTTCCTCACTTACCTGCACTAATAAATACCAACAGACCATGCAACTTTGTTTCAGGTGCAGCATCAGATGAGTAAATGTTTCTCCTCCTCTGTGAAGAAGGGATTTCAGAGAAGGCCACTTTGCCAGCAGCCCTCAGAGCACCTCAGCTTCCAAAGGCCTTCATGTGTCAGGAAGGTTTCACAACAAGCAGTGATCTCTAAAGAGAAAACAACAGAATATTAATGCTTGCAATGCCTCACAACACTTCCTTTCTCAATTCGCATTCAATTTCTGTCAGCAGCTCTCAGTATTTTCATCATCCTCCAGCCCAGGCAAACCCTGCAATTGCTGCTCCACTTGAATGAGAAAGAGTGAGAAGTGGAAGGCTTTAAAGAGCAGCAAATCCTTAAATACCCCTGAACTTGAATGCAACAAAAGCCAAACTACGAAACATATTTTTTCCATAAATATTAGATTGGGTACAAATGTAATTTATCATATATACGTTTTCACTCCCAAGGCTTCCACAGACATCACATACAAATGTTCAATTGTAACAAATCAAAATCCCAAACTCTGGACCATTTAATGAGTCAATTGATTTTCAGAGGTGCCAGGCAGCTTGTAGCTTTGCTTGCCCATTTGTTTCTTCTGCCTAATGTAAGATGCAGTTCTGACTCTACTAGTTCATTATGCTGTAAATCAGAGAAAGAGGAAATATGAAAGATCAGCAGGAGAAGCAAACTTCACCAAGGTTGATGGGAATGTTAAATGAATTTTCTCTCAACATTCTGCTTAAAATAATTTCAGTAATAAGAGTGAAATGAATTCCAGACAATTCGTTTTTCAAGTAAAATGTTACCCTTTCATTTTGCTAAAAACAATTGAAACAGAAAGGAAAGAATGGCTGCCAGAAGTTCTTAATTAACAAAGACCCCTAGTGAGGATGAAAAACCTACACATCCAACCTCTTGGCATTCATTGTCATAGCTTGTGTCAAGACAGGAACAAATTGTTCAGCTACATTGCAGAAGTTTTTAATAGAGAATCCATAAAATTTAACTCATGGAATAAATCTCTTGGCAAGTGCTTTCTAGTTAAGTAAAACTGGCGTCTTTCCAGAACACTGATCTTGTTTTGTAGGTAATTACATGTTAAAATTATACTTTTTCTCAATATTACTTAGAAATATCTCTTTTTAAATAGATAATTACATAAAACCAGGCTTCTCAGTTATTTTGATATAATTTTTCATCAATATTTATTTATTCTAGTTACTCTCTACTAAAGGGGCTCATATTCTGGAGTTTCATACCAACTTTCACTGTGACTGGGATTCCTCTGAGCCTTTTGTTAACATCTACAACAAAAGAGATAATCAGATTTTTCTTTTTAAGATTATTTTTGAACAAGAATTCTTCCTTGTCCTAAACTGCTAAAAAAAAAAAAAGTTAAAAAAAAAAAGTAAAATGCTTAAAGGAAAATATGTTCTCTCCTTGCTGTTTACCTAGAAACTAAAATGGATAGAAAATACAGACACACTACCATGTGCAAAAATATCCTGCTAGCATGCAAGGATGTTAAAGCTCCAGACATCAGATGGGGCTGTAGTGCAAAAGAGCCTTGGCATTCACGTGGGACCATGGAGGAGCTCCTGGCCATTCTGCCTCAGAGACCAACCCCTCTTGTGACTCTTTACCTTCCCTGGAGATCGCTGCTCCTAACCCCTAAGACAAATATTTAAAGAGACAGGGAACTAGTTTGTGAGCTTGAAATTTGGGTTAATTACTGAATAAATATATAACTAGAGAAGACAGAGGTGAATTTGGCTTATTTGACTAAAAAATTCAAACTGCTCTCCTGATCTCCAGCCATGAGTGGAGATAACAGAAATTTCCGGACACACCGGAAAATGTGTAGGACACAAGATGTGACCTGAAATCTTATCTCGCTTCCCTTGACATGCAGGGATGTGTCCTGGCTTTAACAAGAGTGAGGAAGGCTCCTAAAAGTCTCTCTTTTGAAATATCAGTGCTCAGCCTGCATCCTACAGGCTCAATATTGCCCATTACAACACTATTTCAACAGCTTGTGGAACTTTAGTGACAACACCAAGCAAGAAAAGGAGCTGTTATCAAGGAAAAAATCAACCAGCTCACTTCCTTCTATTGCCTTTAAGTCCAAGGTTAAAAAAAAATAATTAAAAATTATGCAGTAAGAGCAAGACAAAGAATTCAGCTCCTCTCATTCCTAGACTAAGGCAAGTCATCTTTTCAATTGGATATGAATGGGTAGATTAGTTCAGATGAAGCTGCAAAGAAATCTAGAAATACTTTATTCAAGCAAAGGCCCTAATTATCTTGTCACAATCCCAGTTGTCAGGAAACAAAGGTGCAGCTCCAGATGGTTTCTGCTTCCCAAAAGTTAGTGTATGCTTACAGAAATAGGAACATAACTACAGAATACATGGGTCTTAGTCAAGAATTAATCTACGGCACCAAATTCAAGGAAGTTACCATTTCAAATGTACTTTTTCATTAAAGACTTGAGTATTTCCTAATTTAAGCACTACAGCAAGTTCCATTTTCTTCTTACCAGCTCTCAAGTGCCATTTGTGAATGGCAACAACCTCATAATTATCCCTTATTATTTGTTTTTCACCCTTTTCATTATCTCTTCTCTGCTTCTTTAGAAAATTCATTTTAAAATTACTGATCTCTCTGAAAGCCTTGATGTTTCACAGTGTTCTCCTATCCTAAATCTTTACTTTAGCACTCCAGTTTTCTCTCTAATGAAGATTTCAATCACTGTTTGCTTTACTGTCAACCACCTTGACTGGCTGTGAGCATAATGAACGCCCTTAACCCTGGAGGAAGCCACTGCAGACCTGTCAGGGTTAATGGGCTCACGGGCTGCTGATTTCAGTGCAGCTCTCCCAAAGGCAGCAGCTGAGTCCTGCAGCAGCCTGACCTCCAGAGCCTGCCAGCAGTGGGAGGGCAGGAGGAGGGATGGCCCAGGGAGCCAGGCACGCTCCTGTGTTTTCAGTAAACACTGCCTGGAAAATGGGCCTGCTTTATAGCCCAGATTAGAGACTGAGATAGATAGAGAGAGAGCAGCTGGCTGGGATGGAGAAGCCCTCTGAGGGGAACTGCAGGGCTCACTTGGGGAAGAATGTGCCAGGGAATCAGGCAGCAGTTGGTGCACATTGATGTAAAACATCAGTGGAAGCTGAAGTTTGAAGTATGGGTACAGAATTAAAGCAGTGGCATTCTCTGCTACCATCAAAGCTGTGCAGCTGCTCAGTCCCTGCAGAAACCTTCCTTCCTGCTTTCCCACAGCTGATCCTGCGTCTGAGCCTCATTTGCTGCAGCTTCAGCTCCCTTTCTAGAAATGTTTTGTGAGGGCATGCACGTTACAGAAACTGCAGCTCCTCTAGGGGAGTTTGGGTAACCACAGGAGCTCTTGGTGCAGGATCTGAAGGCAGGTCCCAGCTGCTGGGACACCACAGGAGCTCTTGGTGTAGGATCTGAAGGCAGGTCCCAGCTGCTGGGGCACCACAGGTACTCTTGGTGCAGGATCTGAAGGCAGGTCCCAGCTGCTGGGGCACCACAGGAGCTCTTGGTGCAGGATCTGAAGGCAGGTCCCAGCTGCTTGCTGTGCAGCTGCACTGCTGAGAGGGTTGAACTACCCAGCCCAAAGCCAGCTGAGAGCCTGCACAAACTGCAGTGTGTAATTCCTCCTGTCTCCACTAAGAAAAGAGCCTGATCCAAACTGATTTGTCTCCAGAGAAGAGCAACATGAATTACATTTGCAGACAAGGCATTGAAAAAGCAATGTACATTGCTGCCTGTGTGCTAAAGAGCTGACCCAGCCTAAGTGGAAACATGGGCACCAGTGGAACCAGGACAGAACATGTCCTGTGCATGTGAAGATTCTTTGGCTTGGTTTGAGAACGTTTTGGAAAACGTGGAGAAGTAGCTAAGAAAATATAATTACTATGCATGGAGCAGGAAAAACAATTCCCAGGATACTAAGGCACATGTGGTTACAGAGTCACAGGGGATTATGACTTTGTTCTTTCTGAATTCATAAAGATGACATTTCATTGCAAAGAAAGCTCTGTTCATAGACTGATTTTGAAGGAAATAACCTTGAGGTTGCTCTAATCCTGCCTGGGAGATTCAGTACAATAAGGCTCACCACTGGATAGGATCAAACAATAAGATCACACCACTGGATAGGAAAGCAGCTAAGACAGTGGAAGCAGTGGAAGTAAAAGTCTCCAGTGGGTTTTTGGCTTGGGTGCTCAGCTGCTCCAAACAGGCTGCAGTGCTCTGCCTGCAGATCTGAGGCCTGGCTGAACATTCTGTTTGTGAGAGAGGGACATGGAACAGCCCAGAAACATCTTACTGCTCCACACTGCTGCTTTTCCCAGGAAGCTTCTTAGCATTGCGCATATGAAATGCTGGAGTGAATCTGGATCTCTGAGATGTCTTATTTTCCTTAATGCTCACAGTTAACTGAAATATTAAATATATAAAGTGCCACCCTCTTATTATTTAAAGCCTAAATTAAAATAATTACCCTAATTAAGACAAATGCTTTTTCCAGTCTATTATGTCTTAGCTTTTCCTGAAGGCAGGTTCATTATCTTCGAGCCAGCTTTTATCTAACAGTGAAAGCATTATTGAAATTGGTACCATTAATGTTCATCAAGACATGCACATCACCACTTACCTTGATATTACTGATTTCTACCCTGATTGTCTAGGTGAAAAAATTTGTGGCTCATTAGGAAGACCAAGTATTAATTGAAAAGAAAAAAAATGGAATAGAAAAGGCTGTACTAGCAAAATTAAAAGTATAGAAATCTTTAACACAGATTGAAAATGTGTTAAACCGGTGGTCAAAGCTATGAAGTCAGATCTCACTATGTGTCCAGTTTGGAATTTACTTAGACTGCAAAAAAAAAGAGGAACAAAAGAACTCATAGACATTTTTAACTAGCCAAGTGGAATACTCTTAGGAGATTTGCAGCACAAGCTTCCTCACTGGCTGCATTCAAGCCCACCCTGAGATGCACCAAGGCCTTGCCTTGATGGCAGCAGACTTGGGGATGTCTTGATTATGTCACTCTTTCAGCTGCCATGATAAACACAAATAATTCAAAGAATGAAGTTCTGATGGGCTTCCCTGCAAAGCAGAATAACTGTGAAGGCAATTGCATATAACTATATGCACATTGCATAATGGAGCTGCAGCACAACTCCTCTGCACCCACAGCCAGTGAGTGAGGTTACTGTCCAGTACTCAGCTACCTGCAGCTACCAGCACAGAATCTGACAGCTTTTATCCTTCTGAAAAAATAAATTCCAGTTTAACTCTTCCTTTTGGTTGAGAACTCATATTACAGTGTGCACTCATAAAAGGAGTGCTGTTTTATTTAAATATAATGTCTCAGTTACGGCAGCAGCAATATAAACTTTACTGAATGTTTTATTGGCACACAGCATTCCTTGCAATAAAGGTGCCTCAGTCACTCTGAATGCTCCTGGAAAGGATTGCTCTCGTGTAAGGTCAGGCTGGCAATAAGCATATCACAGTTTTCCATTTCCCTTAGTATAAGAAAGTCCTTTTTATGTTCCCTTACATGTTTTCTTCTTTATAAAAAGCCCAAGGAAGTGCTCGGAGGCCTGGGCAGTGCAATAGACTGAAGTGAAAAAGGAAAGCAGGAAGGTGGAACATGCTAGAGGGACAAGAGTGGAGTCATTGATTGCCACTGTCCCTACCCACCCTCCAGGACTTTCAGGCTCCCAAACCACAAGTGTGTCCTCTGAACAATTCACTGTTCTCGCCACCACTAAACCTTTTCCAGCAAACCTGAGCCCTGGCAATCAGACACTCAGAGAGGACCAACTCTGGCACCATAATTACTCCAGAGCAGCACAAAAAGTTTTACCACCATGCTAAAGTTAGGGGTCTTCATTTGGTGCATTTTGCTGGAAGGTGAAAACCCAAACTCCAGTGTAAGAGGCTGCACATAGTCACAGTGGCTGCCCACTGCCAAATCTGTCCTTACAAATTAGTTCTTATCAGAAGTCAGACCACAGGCAGAAAGTTCAAGTGGGGTCTTTGCGATCTGGATAGCTGGTTTTCCATTTTTAGGAGTAAAACCCATTAAAATATTCTACTCTGATTTTCTTTTCCTGTTTGGTGAGTTTGTGGTATGCCAGGAATGCCAGCTGTTCATTTAATACCTCTCATGACTGTATGGAGACAAAATTTCTTTCACTACTGAAAAACTGGCAAGGGTAGTGCAGAGCAGAACCTTTCCATGGCAAGGGGTGCTGGCCACAGAAGTGTTGGTTTTCTGCTTCAAATTATCAGTCTATGGCAGGCACTTTGTTGATGCATCTAGAATTGTGGTTCAGAGATTGTTCATTTCTGGAACTGAACGAGTTCTGTTAAGTAATATAAAGGCCAGCAACTGTCCTGACTGTTTCCAAGGTAACTTTCCTTGATTGCAGAAGCAGCCAAAACTGTCACCTTTTCTGGAAGACTAGAAATGTGCACCTTTAAGAAAACTCACCACATGTCAAGCTGGGTTTGACAGACTTTATCATGAATTACCTTAACTTTCTATTCCATTCATATGGAGTCCTTTACCCCAGCAGACAATTATCTGATTGATTCTTTTCCACTGTAAACAAGCAAAACAGCAGCTCTCATGATTCCACTACTTATATCAACAGGGCCTACTCAGCACAGCTGTTCAAACATTTGTTAAATCACTTCACAGCAAATAACAATATGGTGAAGCTTGCCTGCTCCTCATTTCAACTTAACCATAGCAATATTTAGCATGCACTAAAAAAAAACATATGCTGCATTCACAAAAAAATACTTCATCTTAATCAACAGCAGCCTGGAAATCTCAGAGGATACTGGAAAGTTCCATAGGTAAGTAGAGTCTTAAAGGCTGTGAAAGATGAATAGCTTAATTCATCCTGAAACCTAATTCCTAAGAATGTGCACACACAAGTTCAAACAATCTGACTTTACACTTTGGTGTCCAAAGGTTGGGCCTGATTCTGCATCTATTAATTTGTTTTGTATGTATTGTAGCATAATCCACAATCCACTAAAAATACAGGAAACTGTTGTGATAGAAGAAAACAGCGAGAAGAATGCTCAGCACTAACACATTAATGTGAGAAAACAGAGGCATGAAGTGATTCACTGAAAGAAAATCATCTACTGTGTCAGGGAGCAAAATTCAAAATTTTAGACTTCTTTGCTACAGTCTAAGCCACTGGACCCTTCTGTTCCTGATCTCCTACAAATTCTTCCTGCTGCACCCATAAAATTCAGACAAGCAACTCTGAAAATTTTGTCTTAATTACTGAGCTCTGAGTAAAGATGTATTTCTATTTCTCCCCTGCATCTCTCCCTTTCCTACCTTAGCAAGAATTACCCAAGAAAGGAGACCGTCACCTGAACTGGCTCATGCCTATTCCTGTGCTCCAGGACTCCAGAGCACATTAAACCTGCTGGAATGTGCCAGGAGTGATAGAATCAGCAGCCAACCCTACTCCAAGCTGAGACTGCAAACACGCACGGCTCCCTCTAGACAGGTTTTAGATGAGCTGCTGCTTGGCAAAATATCAGAACCCCGTTACAATTTTCCAAATCTACACAGAATTCACAGAGCCTGTTTTCTTGCAGAGCTCTGCTCAGTCTTGTTGATAAAGATCTAGTGCAGCCTGCTACTCATAGAAGGAAAAAGTAGAGATGCATTGACCTGGAAGCACAAGACTGCAGCTCCTTTCTCAGGAGTGCTCTGACTGCACACTCAGTGTCTTTGGAGAGTGCATCCCTATTTGTTTCCCTCTTTTTATCTTCTCTTTATAGCCTTCCTATCAATTGACAGAAATTTCCAAATCTTTCCATTGTTCTGTTTTCCTCCCTGAGAACAGCACAAAGCATTTTTCAAGTATCAAAATCAATTTAAAGATTCCGTTCCTAGGACCAGATTCCAATATGAACACATTACAGAGGCTTCCAAATTACAAATAGCACTGGAGGATATAGAAATCTAGTTGTGTAGAGTGGTATTTTTGAGCATTCAGGCTGTTATCTCTCCCTGGAATTCACTATGACTAAATTCTTTTGAACCGTCTCAGAATGATAAACCATAGAATACAGTATTTATCTATGAAAATAAAAAAAGATTAGACATGACCCCTTTTAAGACCACTGTGGCATTTGTGACCTCTTACAGATTTTTATAGAGTTATTTGTTCAGTTTACAGTGTATATTTTGAGTGTACACATAGCATGAGGAGTAGATCTCATGAGTGATACAACTTCGCTCTGAGGACTGAGTAAATGTGATATTGGAAGTTCTTCATGAACTTTCTGAAAAGGCTTTCCCCAAAGTTTTTTTTGTAGGGGGAGCTAAACAGAGAAATGTGTAAATGCAGTTTGGGTTCAGCAAAGACGACATCTGTATCACCTTTTCTATTCCAAGATCTCTATTTATTTAGAAACCTAATTTCTCAGCCTCTAGTTTGCATGTCTTTGACAACTTTCATTCACACCATATGCAAATACTAAATGTGTTACTGTTAGGAGTAACACGAGATGATTTATTATTCATTTAATCAGATGAATCTGCTAATTCCAGAAGACTGTAGTTTTGAACTCTATCAATATTTGCATTACCAGTAACTGGAGTCAGCTGAGCACGTAGCTGGTTCAGTTTTATGGAGGGCTATTAGAGGGGGTTTAGTTTTGCATATTGAATGGAAGCTCCTTTAGGATCTCTAAGGAGACTGCTGACTTCCTGCTCTTCCCTTGGCCACTGCTGGATCCTGAGCTGGATGGACCCCCAGGCTGATTCCATGCAGCTTTTATACATTACACAGGGATTGTATGTAGAAAGAGCAGACAAAAGGTATTTACACTCTGTATTAGCAGGATTCTGCTTCACACTGAATATCCTGTATTATCTGAACCAAGACTGTAGTTAGACAAGAACTGTTAAATAGCTAAATTAGTTGAAAATATGAGGTGAATCACTGCTGCCTCTCCAAGCACAGCACTTTTATGTAGGCTCAGAAATATTTTCTGCTTATTTTTTTGCTAAACTCACAAAAGCATAAAGTGGTTGTAGCCAAGGCAATGCCACGAGAAGGACTCCAGAGCAGCAGGAGGGTGCAGGAGGAGCTGGTTTTTCTTTCAGGGGGCTGCTGGGTGCAGCAGAGCCACAGCCCGAGGGGATGGGCTGTACCCCTGAATGCGTCTCCATAAATACCCATTGTGCTCCTTCCATTAACAGCACATCTCCGAGCTGAAAACCATCAATGGCTACACCTGCAACATTCAATTTGGGAAATTGGGAAAGCCTGCTCATCTCCTGTGGCTCCTTTTTCTCTGTGTTCTTCCTTAATAAGGCCTCAGCATTTCATACCCACAGAAGAATTCAAAGAATGTCATTAACCAAGATACCAGCCTGATAATTAAAACGAAATACTTGTTCTGAAAGAATTATGTAGCAAATCTCAAGTCTTACACACAGAAACTCCTTTTCAAGCCAAAATATTACAGGGTTTTTGTTTTCTAAGTGATGTCTCAGCCCTTTTTTTTTTCTTTTATCACTCTTTTATAGTAATTACTCCATCGCAATCATGAAACTGTATTATTATTCTTTCATAGCTTACAAGCCCCAGTTTCCAAATTCTGGCCTCAAGAGTTTGCTCTCTGCTTGCTGGCTTGCTATTAGATTGTGGCTATACCTGTGTTCACAAGGGAGAGAAAAGGAGAAGGGAAGAAGGGAAGAAATTATAAAGGGAGTGGTGGATGAAATTAATTGCTGGAACTTAAGTTCTCTTAGGGCAAGGGAGATGTGTCAATGGCTGAAAAAACTGAGAAAAAAACCATCAATAATATCTCCCATATGCTTTGCCTACTTGAAATGTACATATTTTCTAAGATTTTCTATTTTTCTGGACAGACAGATGAAAACTGAAGCTTAGATTTGTTCTCTGGGAGTCCTTGTACACAAAGACTCTGATCAGGAATTCTGTTTAGCACCCCAGGACAGGCAAGAAGTCAAAAAAGCCTTTTGGCTACCAGCAGTGAAAATGCTGCTGCATTCACGCTGAGAAACAAATGTGGGCACAACACCTACACATAAATATTTCAGGAAACCTGCCTCCTCAATTCAAAAACCTAAGCCTTGCCTCATTATTAATGTTAGAGGGAAAACTTATTCAATATGTAATAAAAGCCCATTTCTCCGAATACAGCCACCAAATGAATTTCCCTGAATACCCTATCAAAACTGAGATTAAATCACAATTACAGTTGTTGATCACTATGAAATACTACATTTGTATTCTCTGTCTTGTATTGAAGCACCTGTCACTGCTTATGGGCACAATACATGAATTTTATGCCTGTCTGAATACAAAGGGTGGCTGTAAAGGAAAATAAATTGATAAATATAGCCATATCTGAATTCTTCAGTTCTGTGGATTGCCACAGAAGTTTCAATTCTCAAGGCTTCTCCAAGCTTGTTTGGCTTTGAGACTTCACAGAAGGGAAAGAGCTTGGGAAGTAACTAAGCCTGGAGCTCAGAAACTGCATCTCATTTCAAAAACGTTCAAAATGCTCTCATGTAACAGTTTTTGAAGTGAAATACAGCAGACTTCCAGGGCTGCAACATCATCTCATTTGCAATGCAAAGTTTTACAAAAGCTTAATGGAATTTAAGCTTTTTTTATTTTTATTTTTTTTTTTAATCCAGAGAATCATCCTTCCAGACTCTCAGAGACTGGCCCTGGCAATGAAACAGGAGGCTGAATTACTTAATTTATGTTAGATATCATATCTCAGTGAAGGGTTAGACAGAGGAACACCCTGGAACTTGCTGCTCATCTCCTCAGTAGATAATGGTCTGCAGCACTGCCCTTTCACAGACACTGACATGATCCTCCCAATGTAACAAATTGCTTCATGTTAGGGAAGTGTGGCATTTCAAAATATATCCATTTGCTTTCTTGGATCAAAATGAAAACAAATATCTAGTGCATTGTTATGCCTTTTTAGTAAGTATATTAAGATCTAACAATATGGCTGTGATAATGACTTCTTTGCTTGCTAGCAATTAATGTTGAAACAGCACAAGGTACAAGAGAGGGAAATATGGCTTATGATTAATTTTCCCGTGTTATAAAATGCAGAACTCTCTCTGCTATCCTACCCTCACCACAGTGCTGTGGGTGACAAGGCTGTAAAATATGAGGAATTTTTGGTTTTGCTTGTTTGGGAAGTTTTTTCCTTTGGTTTTTGGTTGGTTGGTTGGTTGGTTTGGGTTTTGTTCATTTTGATTTGGATTTTTCCTTGTTTGGTTCGGGTCATCATGTTTTCAAATTGTTTGGCTTGTGCAGACTGAGAGCACTGAGATTCCCATAAAACAAGGGTTTGGATAATGAATTTCAGTTTCAATTATTTCTGGTTTCTCAGGTTTGAGAGCTGTCCCGCAGCCTATGAAGCCATTGTGTATCATCACACGATTTGAGATCTAAATTCAAACCAGGAGTTCTAAAAAGCAGAGAGATGCAGTCAAGCTCTAAAAAGCCAAGATCAGCTACACTTTTGTGTTTTTATTAAATGCTGCACCTGAAAAGCACAACTCAACTTCACATAAACTCCCTCAGAGTAAAGCCCCAGTTTTGCTCACTCTTGTTCTATAAAACTGAACAGTGAATAATTCAAACATTTCATTAATTTTGTAGGAATGGGATAATGTTAAAAGAGTACGAATCTATAGCCTGAAGCACTCGGTGCAGGGGAAGAACGGAAGGCTTAGCTGGGATTGGAATTCACCCCTTGGGTTTGTGAGGGGAGCAAGGACAGCTCTCCCCACCTGCGGGGAAATACCGCCACTGGAGGAGCAGCAGGGCAAGGCAGAAGCAGCTTAGGCATATCCAGAACAATCTGCCCAGTGTTGTGCTGCTCATCGCCTGCCCAGAGGCACAGACATCCTTTCCTCCCCCGTCTCCAACCTGGTCTTTTCCCCTGCGTTCAGGCACCACCGCATTCCGTGAGCGACCTGGTCTGTGCGCAAGGGGAGGGCTCGGGAGCAGGACCCCGGTGAGGGGCAGGGCCGGTTCTGTACACGCAGGGGCTGCTCTGCTCCTGCTGCCAGACACGGCCCGGGGGACAGCGGGGGCTCTGGGGACACTGAGGGCACCGAGGGCCCGGGCACCGCCGCGGTTCGGGGCCGCACGGGCGGGAAGGCGGCAGCGCTGTGCCCGGCTCAGCGGGAGGGCTGAGGGCAGGGCAGGGCCGGTGGCGGCTCTGAGGGCTCCGGCCCCGGCTCCTCGGTGATCCCACTGGGCCAGCAGTGCCTGCACTGGGCCGGGGACACACACCAGGAAAGGGCCAGAGCTCAGGGTCACGGCCAGCTTTAAACCTACAGTGACAGAGATACAAGAACCTTCCTGCAAATCTTTTCTACGTGTTTGCTACTCTTGTTGTTTTTTACACACACACACACATATGTATGAGAGGTTATTTATTCTCAGAGTTCAACCCCTTTCTGCAGTGCCTGAAGACCACCACAGTGCTTCAGTGGGCCCTTACCTGTCCCCGTTCATTTCCACCTGCAGCCCCAGAGCCTGATGTCGGTCCCCAGAGCCTGATGTTGGTCCCCAGCCCCTGCAGTCCCTCAGCCTGTTCTGGGTCTGTCCCTCCCGTCCCGGTACTTTGGTGAGGATGCCCTGCCCAGGAGAAGGCTGTTAGACTGATTTGGCATGGCTTTTTTTCCTGACTAATTCAGGTTAACTGTGACTTTCACCCTAAAGTTTCTTGCCATTTGAAAGATACATATTTGCTAGCATGGTTGAAGGGTTTTTCTTGGAATTCAGTTTAGCTGGCTGACTTTTACAGATTTCTTTATTCCCTCTCTCTTTAAAAAGAAAAAAAAAAAAAAAGTGCCTTCCAGCCTTTGCAGTGCTTCATCCATTTTCTGTCATAACCTAGAACGAACTGTGTCAGGTTTTATAAAATTAATGATTCATCTTAGTACAATCTAGGTTGCTTTGTTAGTTTCTCATATTTGACCTAAGAAAAAGTTACTAAGTTTTTGATAATAAAAACACAGACCAGACTAGTAGGCTTTGAAAAAGACAACCTTCTCCAATGAGATCACACATCCATTTCATAAATAGACACATGTCTATTTCATAAATACATAAATGTCAATTTCATAAATAAGCATCCACTAGTTTTGTTAACCCCAGCATTCTTTAGCACAACCTCAAGATTTTGGCTTAATACAAGCAAAATTCACTAACTCAGCAGCTGTAATCCAGCTTGTTGGAGTAGAAATACTGAGTAGAGAACATACTGATTAAAAATAAATACAGGTATCCTACTGGAAAAGTGAGGTTCTCCAGAGAGGACACTATGAAGGACAGCAAGTGTGATCTAGGCTAGAAGGGAAGGACTGGACTTTCTTCATCATATAATGTCAAGTGCAGGAAAATATAGGCAGATTTAATATGTAAAATGGTGTGAATTGTTCATTGTATGGAAATGAAGGAAATCTGAGCTGCTGGAACAAATGGCGTATGGAGACTGCAGTGGAAGCTGAATCGATTCCTAGACCGGGGCTGGTTGGTAACAGGGGAGTAGCTGAAATTTCACTTTTACAGGCATATAGTAATTATAGGCAAAAATGTGATTTATGAGAGCGGTTCAGTGTTTACTGCTTATCTCCAACGGAGCTTTAGAGGTCCTGTTGAGAATAACATAAAATGTAACATTTTGTTCCTGTGCAATAAACAGTAATTAGGAAGCATTTTTAATTTAAAGCCAGCTACGGTTTTGCAGTTTACAATAACTAGCAGACAATGACTTAGTGTACAGTATGTATGAATGAGAGATTTAAAATATTGATAATGAAGTAACATTAATAAAAAATATTCATTACATGAATTCATTGCTTTTCATTACATGGCGCACTCAGTACAAATCCTTAGGTTTTACAGGTTTAACTGCCTATTTCAGTTCCTAAGTAGGCAGCACTTGAAGTTATACACTTCATCCTGCATCCTTTGCTTGCTATCCCAAGTCCACCACATTACTACTTGCTTTTCAACAGTTATCTAGCTCCCCTATCATCGCTAGTTTATTTAATTTTATGTTTTGTCTTGTTTTAAAACTATGGAGCACACCATGTCTACTGAAAACTTGATGCCAACCTAAGAACCTTTTGTTGAAAAACTATTTTAACTCTTTATTGTCCTAACTCTACTTCTCTGTAAATTATCCAAATTCATTATGAGGCAAAGTCAGTGTTTGAGCTCCAGTAAGTTGTTTCTGTGCATGGCAGAAAGAAGAGCAGCTTATATTTTGGTAATCTGGCTAAAAGAAGATTAGAGGTGGCATCTCTGGATATATTTCTAAAGTGATCTTTAGAGAAGACAGAAAGGAGAGACTGTGGTAAGCTTGATTCTACCTTTCAGTTCCAGTTTTTTGATGCAGAATTGTCTTCCAAGTATCTTCTTAGCTTCAGTGGGAAGCAATTTACTTTTAAATCTTCAGAATGGCAAGTGGAGAATCTCCTTTGTTTGGGAGACAATTGTGTTTTGTTCATTGACTGATAATATCAGTAGTAGAATTAAATCCATAGGTTAAAAACTGAAATTTGAAGGCTGGAAGATTGAAAGAAATGAGAGTTAAAATAAAAACAGCAAGACACTTGGGCTTAAGGCAAATCAGTGAAAAGGAGGAAGTCATCAGCCAGTGATTTCTCTTGCGATGCCTGATCTGCAACAGCCTCACCATCTGTTGTTTAGATCTAAACATTTTGAAGTCACACTATATTTTCCTGAAATACTGATTTATTTATATTTTAAATGAATGCCTTCCTTCAGTATTCCCCCACAAAACTCAAGCATTTGCAAAGAGACACAGAACTGTTTCTGCCCTAAATTGAACAACGTATTACAAAAACCCCAACTGTTTAGCAATTGTCAACATGTCTGCCATTTCTGTGTTCTATATTAGAATTCTATGCTACTTAGAATTTTTCTAAGTAAAATTCTTATTGACTCTAACTTTAGCTCTGTCCCTCCGTGCCCTCCTGTAACTAGTGGTGGAGGAAACAGAATTCCAAAGACTGACTGGGTTAAAACTAATTGGAGAGGATTCATCAATACTTTGGGAAATTGGACATACATTAGGCCAGTTTTGATTTACCTTGAAAAAGTCAATCCACTAAGAAACCACACATGCTGAACAAGAGCAGAAAAATCAATTCTCCAAACAGAATCACAATAAAGAAAAGCACTTTGTCTTACTAAATTCCACAATATGGAACTGGCATCGTGACCTCATTTAAGGTAGAGCCACTGCCTTAGACACCGAGCTTCACAAACTTGTTTACAAGTGGAATTAGTGACCCATTTCTCCTCTTCAGTCCTGATTTTAGGTAAAGGTCCCTTCTGGTACTAGCTGAAAAAAAAACTTTTGGAGTTAGAGATGGTGTGTCCGTTATGTTGCCACATGAAGGTGTCAATGACATGAGGTGAAAAGACCACCACTAAAAAGCCCTCCTAAACCCCCACCTTGAACCCAACAAAAAAAATGCATCGAGTTCTGCCACATAATAAAATTGTGTCATTTTTTTTATAGCAAACTAGCGTATCTTGTTGCATGGGCACAACGTATCTTAGGTACATAAATGTCCCAAATGACTCATTTTTTATAGCACTGAAAATAATCTTTGACGTGCCTTAATGCAACGGACTACTGTTTTGATTAAGGCCTAGATTACCTTGGCCCGTCTGATAACTTCTACCAAGGGCTAATTTTCACAATAAAGATGGGCTTTTAATCAAAGTTTTCTACACCCTGCAGAAAAAGGTTCTGATATAATCTTTATGAGGATTACTGGCTGCCTCCTCCTGTGTGCAGGCTAAGGCCATCAGCCTCCTTGCTCAGCACAGGAAGAAAATCTATGGATTTGCTCTTCAGGAAGGATGCAACTTCCTAGCTCTCTAATGTTGCCTTGTCCCCTTGCAGTTACTTGTATAGCAAAACCATCACTTGAGCAACCCCAAACCCCAAAATTCATCTCAGAGACAGCTTCCTCTCTAGTGAAGGCAAACTCAGACTGCTTGAGACTGTCAAGATTTCACAGAACAGCAACATTCATTGGACTCAGTTTCCTCTGTACTAGATGAGAAAAGAAAAGCAGCTTGACAGCAAGTGAATATTTAATTCATATTTCATTATTAGACTCACTAGATATGACCAGAAATGGAAACTGGAAGAGTTATCTGTTATGTTGGAAAATGCAGTTTGAGGATAGTATGTGGGGTATAAATTATATTACACACTTAATGAATGACATGAAACAACTTTCCAGAGGAGTATCAGTAACACAGAACCTCCTATAACCTAAGCCTCTTTCTGTTTTCTGAGAGATCCCAGAGACAGCGTTCCCTGGCTTAGAGCAGCATGCCTGATGAGTGAGCTCCCGTCAGTGCTGGATGTGACACAGAGGAGTCCCTGCCACAGCGGTGACAGCAGAGGGAGGTGCACAGAGCGAATGTCCTGCACTGCTGCCCTGGCTGTGTGCCACGCAGGGCTCACAGAGCTCTCCTGAAACAGAGCTCCTCTGCCTTGGCCAAGCTCAGAGCTCTGCTTTCCTGACTCCTGGGCCCTGCTTTATGCCCAGCCAGCATCTGCTCACGGCCGTGCCTGGAACTTCACCTTGCATTCCCTTTGGGCGCTTGAGGGAAATCACCTCTCTGCTGGCCTGGCTGGTTTCCCTCGGCCCACGCTGTCTCCCGAGCTCTGTGTGCTGCAGCCCTGCAGTGCCCGAGGGCAGGATTAGGCCATTTGTTTATGTATAAACACATGGCACACTCCTGCACAAGTGTTTGTTTTTGCATAGCTGGCAGATAACAGGGCTGTAAATTTTATTGCTAAATATTATAAACATAGATCTATAATTTTTTTCCCCAAGAATTGTAGTTTGATTTGGATTCTGATCTCACTTTTGCCAATTTTTTAACTGATTTACCAATCATTTACCCATGTGTGACATTAGAGTAAAACTTTATGGGTTGCTTTTCAACACCACTGACATTACTTGTAGGTACTGTTTAACATAATATAAGCAATTAAAAAAAGCCCAGGCCATTTTTCATCAAGCTGAAAAGGAAAATTAATAAAATAATACATTTATTTCCATAGTTTTCTACTTAATTTCTTGTTATAGATATCCCTGCTGTATAATGGACATAACATTTTTCTGATGCTTTTACAAAAACAACTATTTCTGTTTTTCTCTATTCTTTACATTACTGGGTTATGACTTTTTCCAGAAAATTTCTCTATCTAAATTACTATTAACACATATTTCTTCTAATCATTTTTCCTTCTAGAGTCAGAATTTACCACTACAGAGAACAGCTACTACTGCATTTTCCTGCTCCTGCTCCATATTGTCTCAAACTGCTCAGGATTTCATGAGGTAATTTCAGTGCTGTCACATCACACTTGAAACAGAATATCTAAAATATGTGGTAGGAGTGCAAGGGTTTGCTCTTCTGTTCTTATCTTCAAACACCATGAAACCTCTTTCCATTACTGGGTGTATGGGATTGGGATATCACCTATATTGGGATAGGTGCTTCTTTGCACACTATTCTGAGTAGGTCAGAAGTTTTGATCCCCAAAATAAATTCAATTCAAATACGCCTTCTGCCGAAAAAAGGAAACAAAGTAAAACTGAACACAACAAATACTAACTTCAGATTGGTTTCTGGTGGTTCAGTCAGTATTAAACTGATGGAAATAATTGAAACAGATTTCAGAACTATTTCAGAACACAACTTTACAGATTTAGAAAGATGTTTTCAAAATGAAAATAATGCATACTGTGCAGTTCTGCATGCTTCACTGTAAATTTCAATGTTCTAGTACAATTAACATGCATGATCCTGTCTTTTTATGCTTGGATTCTTAGGTTTCATGTGCTGTCTATGTCTGAAGTGGTATATAAAGTTATTTTATTTGCATTTAATGTGTCATCACTTGCTGGTACTCACATGATCAGCTGTTACAGAAGTGCTACAAGAAGCAGGGTAATAGAATTAATGCAGGCACAAACGAAATGTCTCTGACAGTGGGAAATGCATTTACATTTGTATCACCAACTGAGCACTGGAAAACCTCTTTATAAATGTGCATCATGTGAGTAATGTCCTAACAGGGCTTAGATATTCCATATAGCTCCTCTGGGTTACCTTACAACTACTAGGTGATACATGCTGGATTAAGAACTATATTTCTTGTAAAACTCACCTTTTATGCTATGGCAGGTGTGCATCCGACATTAGTGTTTACCAGCACTACTCAGTAGAAACTGCAGAATGATCAGGACTCTTAAAATTTTGGTCCATTTTGAGAGTGTTTTCTGCCCAAATAATGACAGATGCACAAAGTTAAAGAGAAGGCAGCTCCTGCTGAGTCCAAAAATCTGGATAATGATAAAATGTATGTATGTATACACACATATTTTTGTAATTTAATTCTGCTGTTGTAATTCTTTAAAGAACCATCACACTTCAGCTTAACTAGGTCTGTTCAGTGGGAATGTGTGTTAACTCCTTTCTGCAGGCTTACTGTTTCTCAGGGGGCTGCACCAAAGAGATAATTACAAGCTGTAAGATATAATCACGTGAACAGGGTATGGAGTGCAGGGCAAAGAGGGCTGGTGGTTTCCCCCAGTACCTTTGATTGCAGAATAGGGAATTGCACTGAGTTATGATTTTTCACCAAGCTCACAATAACCCAGGTGTGCTGTGTCCTTGTCCTCTCTGTGACTGTCAGCTGTCATGGTAACACTACTATGCAGGATAAAGGGGAAGGCATTTTCAAGTCTCTTAAAAGGGACAAATCTGACTTTTGCTCATACCCTTGCCAGTGATTTTTTTAAGTGATCTCAAACACTCTTGTTTCTAACACCAACTCACTGCCTCACCTCAGATATGTCCATTCATTCCAAACCTCAGTTCCCAAATGAACAAAATGCAAATACACGCATGATTTACAGGAAAGTGGCACTTTACAGGGAGGCATAATGAAGACAGTTTTATATACATTTTCCTCCCTTTGGAAGCAAAACACACACTGGACACAGAGGAAAACATCAGTCTGCATTTAATACATATAGAATTATTCTCTGTCACATATTAGCAGTATTCAAATGTAGGCATAAAGCAGACAGAGCACCAAGTCTGTAGAGCAACTTCCTGTAACTGTAATTGCTGTGAGAGATTAATTGTCCCCTCTGCAGCTTTACCAAGTAAATGACTTCTGTGGATTTCTTTGCCTTAACTGAGCTGTGCTGCCAAGTTCAGAACACCTCTTCAGTCCACTTCAGTTCCAGCCAGGCAGGTTCCCCTAGAAAACAAGCAAACAAATAATTTAGTGAGATACTAAGGAAAAGCTTGTGTGCATGAGCAAAAGAACTGACTGTTGGGTTTTATTAAATGGCCTCTGTTTTTCTCCCTGCATGTGGAAAATGGATTCAATTTCCCTCTGAGTTACTGGTATTTGTTTGCTCATTGTTTCAGACTGAATCCATAAGCTTTTAAACTTGGGCAAGACACGTAGGATGCATAAATCCTCTTCTGTTGTGGTCAGGGCATTGTGAGAGCACAGGCAATGGCTGTTATGGTCTTATGACATCTTTTCCCACTCTCTCCTGGCAGGAAAGTACAGGCTGGTGATACATTTCAAAAGTGAATAGTGGCTTTTTCAGGGTTTCAAAACTAAATAACAGAAAAAGACATCTAAAAATGTGGAACTTCTGGCAGATTTTTCAGGAGGTCACTTTGCAGTATCAGACAAATTATTCCTATGCTGTGAGTGTGAGCAAATTTGGAAAAAGTAGTTCAAGAACTCTGTGAGGAAAAACTGGTTTTCAGGTGCATTTTCATTTTAAAGAGTAATTTAAAGAATTTAATATTCTGTTCTTTTCAAGGGTGGAAGTAAAGGAATTATGCTATTGATCAGAGGTTGTGAGGTTCTCCGCTGTCCCGGGAGACCTCACAATGTACAGAAAAGTCCAGGTCTCCAACCTGTGCGGCTGAAGGAGCCTGGAGTCGTTTGTTCGTGTTCTCAAGGCAGTTTATCAGTTCCTTATCAAAAGTTGATTTCTCTGCCCCACCAGGGTCGACACAG
>VXBU01007974.1:221054-347905 GCA_013400315.1 Bombycilla garrulus
CCTGACCAGGTTTTGGGTCAGCCAAAGGCATCATAGGAACCCCCTGGGTTCCAACAAGAGGTGATTTCAGTTAGGTGCTGTAGTTTTGGCAGACACAGCTGAGTGCTGTTTGAATGATTGCAGCAGGAGCAGACATTCTCCACCTGAGTTTAACCTGCAAGAAATACAATTAGTGAAATACTACAGCTCCCCAGGCTTTAGGACCCTGCAGAAACTCTAACCAACACAAGTGGATGCCATTATTTCACCGTGTGGGGTATAAGCAGATACATGGACTTCACTTTAAATTTGTAATGCAGCTTTAGCATTTATAACTGAGAGTTAATAACCAGCAATTGGCAAAAGCAGTAAATTCTGGCCCTTTACACAAACTCTGATGCAGTTTTATAAGCAACCTTTAAAACTGGGCTGTTCCCTTGTTTGCCTTTAATTACATGTGCCTTTAATTTTAATTGTTAATTTGTGCACGCCTCATTTTCTCCGTTCTATCAATGTAATTATCCCATTCTCATAAAATAACTGTCAGGTCCAAAGTGCCTGTGCCTCTTTTCCAACCTGAGTGTGCATCTGCAGGACTAAAGCTTGCAAAGACCCAGGGGACAGAATCTTGAGTGCTTCCTGCTCTCATTTCAGGTGCAAACCCTGGTTCAGTGTCAGCTGTACTGTGGAAAAAAATAGTGAGCAAGAGGGACCATTTAAATTTATATAACAAAGCCCATCTCCCTACTCCTAACACACACCTATTTTTAAAACTTTTGATGATTTGAAACTGCTTGAAATGTTTATATTTTTTTCCCTTGCAAGATGTGATGAAAGTGTCCCATAGAGCAGTTACCCAAATACAGAATTAGTCTGAAATTCTCTGACACCATGGATGAAGCTTTGTTACAGAAACCTTGGTGGCAATTTTCGTTTAAGTAGTTGCAGAGTTATTTCCCAGTCCCTGTCTGTTCAGTTTCATACTTGCTTCACAAAATACTGCTCCTGCCATTAAATCCTCCAGTTTATTACAGGGATATATGAAGCAGTCGATGGCTTCGGGATAAAATACAGACTACCCTTACTTTTTGTTTTGGGTTTTTGTTTCTTCCTTACTGGGAAACATTGAGTTCAACAAGCACAATTTGGAGGCAGTAGAGTGGGGCTTAAAATTCAATTTTCACAGAACTTCAGGAGTATTTAAGGGTTAGCACTTGATTTACCTGATATTATTCCAATCCAGCCTGGACATATCTCCAGAATTATTTGCACATAGTACACAGACCTGTATGTTTTGTCCATACAATTCTCCACTGAAATCTAACATAAAACTTTTAAAATAAATTTCAGTTGAAAATTTCCTTTACAAATATAATCTGCAAACTCAAACTAGTTAGCAGACAAATAATCTCAATAAATATATAGTAAAAATGTGTAATAAAGCAGACAGCTTCATGGTTGGATCACACAGATAAGAACAATGATACCCCAACCACTCCAGGAACTCTCCAAGTCATGCAGAAACCACTGTGACTTAAAGTTCAAAATTTGCAGGTAGTTAATACTTCTGCTGTCACTTGTGTCAAAACCCCGTAAACTTGGAAAATTCTCAAGCTGCAGAGTTTTTGTTTGCTGTCCACACTGGAGGGTTTAGGTCAGCTCTTTCTCTGCCCCATTTGTTGGTGTTACTCCCCTGTATTTGGATAACAGGGCACTCCAGCCATCACCTGTCCCACATGGCAACAAGGAAATACCTGCAGTATGAAAAGATTACTCTGACCACAAATGGTGCCTTCTGTTTGATTCATGTTCCAGAATTTTCATGTTTCTATCACTGCATTTCTAACTTTGCTTTTGTGTAAGTAGACCTGACCTGAGCTGTCCACAGCCTGCTTGACTGCTTCATTTTCATATTATCAGTTATGATCAACTGATTTTTCCCCTTCTCTACAGGGCTAAGAATGTTGATAGAGGGTAAAAAAAAAAAAAGTCCTGATTGTCAGTGATCTGGGGACTAGCCTTTTAGGGCTACCTTACTAACTTGCCAGGGGATAAAAGACCTGGCCTCTTTGCATATTTATTTGCATAAACACTGTCTTCAAAAATTGCATAAAGTTACAATATTTCATTTAATGTTACCATCAAAAATTCAATTGAAATTTACAATACTTGCTTTAAAAAAACACACTCTATGAAAACTAGAAATAGCATATTGCAAGCAAACCTGCAGGTGACTCACATTGTCTTATCCTTGCTTGAGGGCAGGCATGCATGTTCTTTGGCTGCAGCTATTTTCTATCAAGTGGTTTAAAGATGTGGAAGGATGCACTCAACAGGAAAACAAAGACTGCTCTGCATGCACGTGTCTTGCAGAGCATACCACATTTTTTGGCACATGTCTACTTAAGGTGCATGGAGACAAGGTTAGATAAATCCAAATGTGAAAACAATCTTGCTCCATAACTAGCCAGAGTTAGCTCAAATTTACCACTTCCAAACAGAGCAGGAGATGACTTTGTGCTCCTGGAAAAATGTTCAGCTTCTGTAAGTTTGCATTTTTCCTCAGAACAAATCTGGGATCAATGAAATTTAATGCTTATGCAAATAAGAAGTGACCATCACCTGATTACTAAGTAGGCAGTATATCAGATGCACAAGTGATAGAACAGTCTCAGTGCAAAGCACTGCTCCTTCCGAGTTGCAGCTCTGTGTGGTGTCTGCTGTGTGCATGAATGAGGGTGGCTGCCCGTGCCAAGGGAAAAACAATGACCCAAGTGTGCAACTTCTGAGAACCTGTGATTTTACAACACACAGGACTGACTCTGTAACAACCCAGCAACTTTTTTATAGGTGGCAAGCAAAACACCAGATAAATTTTACTCTAGAATTTCCTGTTATGGAGAGGAAGAGAGATTAAATATGCAATAAGAATTAGTAAGGATCATGTAGCATCCCAGGAACCAACAGTTTTTAATACTTGCCTTTGCATACAGGATGCATGTTTGTTCACCAACATTCTAAGTGGTATTTAGTCCACATGAGGAGACCTGTCTCCCTTAGCATGCGTGTTTGCATTGTTCCCCTGATGGATTGCATAGGAATGATCCAATAAAATTAAATGAACAATAATATTCATTTTATGGTACCTGCACCACTCATTAAAGTATGTCTACTCAATTTAAATTAAAGAAAGATGTGTGATAAGGCCAGCTTATTAATATTAACATTAATTCATCTGGGTAGAATTTTTTTCATTATTACCTATTAAAATATGTAATATTATAAAAAAATCTAAAATTCTTGCCTCTGAAAATATTACCTATTTCATTGCAGAAGGGGAAATCATCATGCAAGTTCATGGGGTTAAAGAAGTATGAGCATGCCAAATGAGTATCTCCAGTCTAGCAAAATTAAGGAGCAGGTCCTGGAGAATTCCTCACACCTGAGCTAAACAGAGCTGTGGCAGGCCCAGGGTAGGGAAGGAACCCTAGAAAGCAATAGACACAAGAGTGAATAAATATCATCCCCCTCATAATCTCTTCCTCTGTGCAAGAATTATGTTAAAATGGTTTGAATTTTTTTAAATAACAGTAAGACTAATGAGAGATCTTCCTGCTTGTGATGCAGTAAAGTACAGGTACATCATATGGGCACAACAGCTGAAGTCAAGACAGATGATGGCTTTATCAGCATTAAATAGTCAGGTTCCCAGCTGACAAAGGAAAAAGATATCCCACCATCTTCTCTGAACTTCTTGCATTCTTAACATTCCTTCTATAAATCATTTAATAGCTACCCTATTCATAGGCAAATGTATTGCAGAAGCTAAACAGTGTTTTTTTTTCTTCCACTCTCATTGGAGAGAAGCATAATAAATTATGCCTGATTTGCATGCAAGTTTGCATACACAAAACTCTTGTCATGAACTAGCAAACATTAAACTGTTCATGTCAGAACACATTGTACAAACAACAGCGTCAAATAGCTACTGAGCTGTATTATTACCCAGCTGTGCTGTGCTACTGAGACTTCCCCACAAATCTACAGCTCTGCAAAGGCAACAGAAAGGATAAATTGAGCAGCTTTGTGTCTGTCATTGTGCTGCAGTCCAAATAACCCTCACTGCTTTGTAGGACATCCTGACTCTGGAGAAATTCTGAGGCCCTGATGAACCTGTATGCAGAATGTAAAAAGAACTTTTCCTGATGACCCAAGTCAATTTTCCACGTGGTGCCTGGAAGCTTCCATCATTCAGGTCCTGGGCAATGCCCAGTTAGTTTCTGTGTGTGGTGTTGCCATGAAAGCATCAGCAGTTCACTATGGGCAGGCTGCTCCTGCAGCTGGGGGCTCTGCATGGATGAAGTGTGTTACTAATCCAGCTGTCACAGGTCACCTACACACAATTTCAATCACGGGGAAAAGCTCTCCTGATTTGTCATGGAGTTACAGCAGAGCTTCTGACAGCTCCTCATGCAGAGTTTGATGCTAACACCTGTTACTGCCTGCATACCTTACTTACCTTCTGGAATCTGCCAGAGGAACAGAAGCAAGGGGAACTAATTAGTGGAACTCATCACTGGTAATGAGGAGGCAGCAGGACAGATCTGCAGCTGCAAAGGATTGAATGAGAGGAGTTGGTGCAGTTCAGGGAAGTTATAGAATCAAAGTATGCCTAACATGAAGAATACTGCTGGCTGTCGCATAGTAAAAGCACTTTTGAAAAGATTGGCATGGCTACTTTTGGAGTTGCCTCAACTTGGCACCTTCCTTCTTAAAGAGCAAAGGATATCCTGTGCTGCACAAGGGTAAAACCACTTTGAATGACATTAGCAGAGTAATGCTTGTAGGATTTTACAAGAATCAAAGCCGTGCTGAGGAAAAGCACAATTTGCATTGCAATTTATCTAACACAAGACATGTAAAAATTCATTTTAGAGAGGTATTCTGAAAATGTATTTTCACAGAATATCAGCAGGCAAGTACACTTAGGAAAGTTTGTTTTAGTAGACCACAGTCCTTGCCCCTTAGAACTAGACTTGCAGCATAAATAAGGAAAGTTAAAGTCTCTTTCTGTCTGGGACATGACAGCTCTGCAGGTTCATAGCCCATGGCAAGCACCATCTGAGGTGTACTTAACAGCCTCGCAACTGTCAGCACTTAAAGCAGGGAAAGATACAGGTTCCAAGTGTCCAGCAGGCTTTTGGTTCACAGCTCACAGATCCAGAGGTGTGGTACTTAGGCAATAAATCACACAGGTCCAGGGCAGCTCTTTCTGAAACCTTTAAGAAAGAGCTGTAAGGACTCCTGCCAAGTGCTACAAACTGGAAGTGTTAGGAATTGGCAAACCTACTGGGAAGATGTTCGTTATTTTCCTCCCCTGGGAATACTTTCACATGAAGCAACAAAGCAACTATTGACGCTACTAAACAGTGAAGAGTTTCATAAAGTATTTTCTCATGAGACAAAGTTGGCGCATTGTAATTCAGAGTGAATCTGGCAAAGTCCCCACTGCTGTTTATGGGGGAAGTAAATACTGTGAGGCCTGAAATGTGATTTTCCTATACAGGGGATACCTGTACCACGCCTCTTGGTGGCATTTTTGAAGCAGTTGTAACATTCAAGCTCTCATCAGTTTATCATCTGAAGCTCAGGCATGTGGAATCTTGCAGTTAAACCCAAATCCTTAAACCTTGTGGCTTAAATGTCTTGAATTGTAGATGGGGCTCCAATGGGACTGCTGGGGCACAAAGGAGCTCAGCTAAACAGAACGTATTATTGCAGGAGTCCAGGCTTGCAGCTGATCCCACAATGAGGTGGAACAACCCTGGCAGTGGTACAGGGGATCTCTGTGTGCCCAGATCTCTGCTGTGAACCCCAAATCCCTCCTCTTGCTGGCACTAGAGCCAGGGCTGAAGAGTCACAGACTCCAGGGCTGCAGAGCCAGGACACAGATCAGGGAAACTGTGGAATAAGAACCCAGGGAAGGTGATTCTTACGGCATCAGTGACAGTGAAGCTGCCCCAGGGATTCAGCAGCAATATACCTCAGACTTACATAGGAACTTGTAACTCATGAATCATTAGTCAAGACACACTGCCTGCCAGTGAAAGGTTCTAATATTTGCAGTTTTGCTGTGATACAGAAGGAAAGCAAGTAGTAACCTACTCTGGCACTTTTAGGCTGGATGTGTTTGTGGGGAGATGGGAACAGCCTGTAAGGGTTAACATTTAAACCAGGAACAAATACTTGCAGAGTCATGAAACACAGTGGTATGTGAAGACAGCTGTATCTTAACACAAAACACACTCTATGAATGAAATAATCAATCAAGAATCTTAACAGGGAAAACTATTCAGAGTTCTTGGAGCCCAGATTCTCTTTTTGAGCAGTTTAGTAATTACATTTAATGATCACACTATAGGTCTCTAAATATCAGCAATATTTTAAATATATTTAAATAGATTTTAATTATGGGTCCAATGTTAGTGGCTTTTTTAATAGCATACTTACAAACAAATAAACAAACTAATAGGCAAAAGAATCCATTAAACCAGATGCACTTCCATCCAAAAGCCTTACACATATCATATTGGTAAAATACAGGAAGGGGAGCATTACCTTTGGCAGAGCAGTGCTGCTGCTCATACAAGAGTAGTTGCTAAGCTTCCCTGCAGCTGCTTCACTGATGTGCAGGAGCTCCAGGAATGCCCTGATATGGCTGGTTACCAAAACCAGTTCTCTCTGAAAACCACAAAGATACAGATGAAGATTTGTTTCATTACGAAGTAGTTCTGTTTGGAGGAGAAATAGGATTACAATGCATGCACTCCTCCTTGAAGAGCAGCTCCACCAGCTGAGCTGACGTGCCAAACCAGCTCAGTGGCTGCAGGGGAACCAATTCCTTGGTGTTCAGGGAAGCCACTGGAGAAAAAACCTTTGTCTGTGAACTGAAATTTTGGCAGCACCTCCTCAGCATGCAGAAGCCAAAGGTGGTATTGGGTTGACAGCATCTGGGAAGCAATGAGGCACGAGCTTCCTTTTATGCATATCTATGTGGAGCTGCTGTTAGTATTTGGGATTGGGCACTAGGAGAGTCAAAATGCTGAATTACAAAGGAGTTGTTTTTTACTCTCTGCTGTCACTTAGCAATGTCATTCTTACTTTATTTTCCACCTTTTCTTCCCCCACACTTTAGTCTTTAAGTTCATAATGGAACATTTTCCATTTCAGCACTAAAGAAGACAGTTCCTTTGTGTTTGTGGACCATATATTGGACAGGAACTGTGTTTCTGGGCAGTTTGTGGCATGTTTGCTGAATCCAAGGCATAAGCACAGTGACTGAAGACATTTCTCAGTTTTAACATGAGCAGATCTCTATGACAAATGCTGCCACTGGAGAGTTGCAGGGCACCCAGCAGGCTGAGATTGTGCAAGGGTTGGAAGATTCCGAGGGCAGGAGTTCCAGCTCAGGCTTCAGCATGTGCCTGACATGAGAGAAACTCACAGTGATGGCACAAGGACACCACCAGAAGGGCATTTTCTTTTTATATTGAACAAAGGTATTAGTAGTGTAGGTAGGCTTCAACTACCAAGTGGAAATTTATTATAGTGGATCTAAAACTAGGAAAAGTCAGAGCAACCTTGATAGTGAAAAACTTATAATACAAAATAAATTAAATAATAAATAAGAATGAAGGAAAATTGCAGTCATATTGGCTAATTGACATATGAAAACAGTCTGCTTTCTGAAATTTTAAATGATTGGCACCAATTTGCTCCAGCAGAGAAACTCCAAGGGTGATTTTTATTCAGTGTTTGTATTTTGCATAATAGCAGCCAATTATATTTGCCACGCATGCAGATGCTGATGGCCTGGACATGTCATCTCAGCATCTGACCTTCTGCTGCCGTTGCCCTGCTCTTCCTCACATGAATTGCTCAAGTCCAGCTGGTAAGGAGACTTTTAAAGTCCTAAGTAGTCCAGTAAAAACAAACACAAGTACACACTCTTCTATACAAATGCTTTATTAAAAATGCTTCTGGGGTTATCCATTTTGAGATATTACTCTACATAAATGTGGATCTTGAGTCGAGTCTTGGTTTAAAAAAACTTAATCTGTATTTTGAAATGTTTGCTGCTACAGTAGAGTGTAGGAAAAATAAGAATTATAATATTTACACAAGGACAAACAGCATGGACTTTTACAAAATGAAAAAAAAAATACAGTACAGAGACTTTTTACAATATCTCAGTTGATACTCTGAAAGATCCAGCCTTTGAAACTGAAATTCAGAGACAGTTAAACTTCTTATCTCCCTTTTCTTCTTCCCTCACCTCCCACCCCAGTATTCAAACCCTTTACTCAGTAGAAATGATTCATGTAGAATGTTAAGATATAACAAATGTGCTTTCTTCTTAGAAAAAAACATGTCTTAAATATACATATATTTATATGTTCAGGACAAAACTAGATTTACATGTGTAAGGAATAAAATTGACCCTGTAATTAGAGTTGAAAACACAAAGATCCAACAGCGGAAGACAATTCCAATGTATTTTGTTATGCTTCCCTTTAGCTTCAAATTTCCTGTTGTGTCCATGATGATGTCAGTTTGCTGCACAGCCACATTCCCCATGGGACTGGAAGGGGGTCAAGCTTTAGCCAGGGTCTGCACTGGCTTGAGAGAAAGCCAAAGACAGCACTCACCATTCAAGTGTTGGTTGTTACTCACTATACAGTGGTTTTTATTATGGATCCGGCAGTGTTCAGGAGAGCTTTGGCCAAATAAGAACTTGCTGAGCATTTAGAACAGGCAGCCTATACCTGAAGACAGGATATTTAAAGGTACAACCACATTTCTGTTATCACTTTAAAAAGCACAGCAATGTTAATGCCATGCCAGAAAGAGCCTCCTGCCTAGGGCAAACTGTAACTTCTCAAGGACTTCTGGAGAGTTGGCAGCAATACAAGCAGTGTCTGAGGAGAACTTTTCACTGTTCTTGCTTTTATGATCCCTGATTTTTCACGTGCAGCTGCCGAATGTGGAGTGTTTGTGATTTCAGTATAATGGGTAACAAGTTTGTGGCTGTCAGGAGGAGGATGCAGTGTGGCCCTAGACACAAGAGGCTAATGCTAACCACCTGCCCATGGATCATTTCCTCTCATAAATAACTATCCTCTAGTGTCCTAGAACCCTTCATTTAAACCTCTGTCCCTTCCCTGGAGTACAGGGTGTTGTTTGTGCTGAGGCTGCTGTAAAAATGGGTGTTAAACTGGTTGAGCACTGAGTTGCTGTGGCCAAGGTGAGCAGAAGGCATAGAATTGGACCAGTCTCCCACACCATGGCTGGGGATACTGGAGAGTGGGGAGTAGGAATTGAAGCCTACCATGTTCTGCCCCATTTTGTCAATGGGCTCGGAGCTGAGTCCCACGGGCCCGGTGCGGCTCCCCGAGCTGGAGCCGTGCATGTAGGCCGTCATGCTGGAGAGGAAGTTACTGAGGCACGGGCTGCTGGAAGAGGGAGGAGGAGATCCCTTCTCAGGTGAATTGTCAGTCCCTGGAGAGGAGTTTTCCAAGATATCCTGATGCTCTGCAGCTTTGGGGCTGCCAGTCAGGGTACTGTCCTCGGATTTCTCAGATGCAAGAGTAGCAGCACTGGCGTCAATGTCAGACTTTCTCTTCCTCTTCCTGCGAAAGTTTCCATTGTCAAACATCTTTTCACAGTTTGGGTCCAGAGTCCAGTAATTTCCTTTTCCTGTCAAAGGAAACAAACCCACACTTCTAGGTTAAAAATATGCACGCAAACAAACAAACAAACAGCAGTCATTTAGGGCTTTACAGTGTTTCTGTCATTTCACAGAAAGAGAACAATTGCATGAGCAATACGCATGGATTTTTAATCACTCAAAAGTACAAGTCTGTTGAATTCAGAAAAAAAGGTTTAAAGTTCTAGGTTCTACCCTTTAGCCCTGACTCTTCACACAGGCAAAACTACAAGTGGAGTCACTGGGAGGGCTTTTTGTTTTCTTGGTGAGGGAAGATTTTCAGTATCTAGCTGGTCTTCTGAATTTGTGGCAGAGAGTAATCAAATTCCACACTGGGTGGGTTGCTCTTACAGATTCAGTGGGGTAGCATAGGTTTCTAACAAGGTAGAACCAGACTTTTGGCCCTCTACTGCAGAATAATTTGAATGAGTTTTTAATGTTCTCAATGGTTCTTAAGAGCTATTGATAGGAAATCATGAATAAATTAATATCTGACAGCCAAGGGGTTGGTAATGGCAGTGATGTCATTCCAAGGAAAACTAATTGAAACAAACAAAATAAAAGCAGCCTGCTCTCCTCTTGAGAGATAATGCTGACTCCCCAAAGCCACTGGATTTCTTTGACAAATCCCCTTCCCTTGAATTCCCAGTTAAGTTTGACACAAGTCACGCATTACACCAAGTGGGTCTTGAGTGAGCCCTGCCCAGTCGAACGCTCCTGTGCATGCTGAGTCTCATGCTCAGTTCATTGATCCATTCTCAGCAAGACCTAGAGCAGGACAGAAGTCCCTTCCCTCCAGAGATCTCACAGCAGCACTGATTCACACCTCAGCTGTGCACAGCTGCTTTCTAGTTCAGCCTTTTGAACACAAAGTGCTACTGTGTCTATGTCCTGTATCTGGGCTACTATGTCTCTTTACAGTGCAGTAGGTATTTTAAAATTCATCAAGTTTAATTAGAGGTGGGGGAAAAGGGGGAGAGGGCTATACCTGGATCATCTTCATCTCGAGGCACTTTCTTGAAGCAGTCATTGAGAGACAGGTTGTGCCGTATGGAATTCTGCCAGCCAGCTTTGCTTTTGTTGTAGAACGGGAAGTTGTCAGCCACGTACTGGTAGATCTGACTCAGCGTCAGCCTCTTGTCAGGTGCCCCGTGGATGGCCATGGCAATGAGGGCAGAGTAGGAGTAAGGTGGTCTCACCAACTTCATGAGCTCCTCTTGGGACGGGAGGGGAAGCCAGCCGAGGTCAGTTCCTCCCAAGCTGTGCATGTTAGGCAAGAGCTGCCTCTGCATCCCGTAGGACTGCGGAATGAAGGGGCTGGTGTTGGATCCTGGCAGATACGGCGGCGGGGTGATGGAAGGTCCATTTAGCCAGAGGTAAGGGTTGGGAGTGCCGTTGTAATCTGTCGTCTCAAAGGTGCTGGGTCGCTGGGGGCTCGGGATGTTCTGCGGGTGGAAGAAGTTCTCGTAGTAGATGTTCATCTCCGGAGGCTCTTGGCCGATGTTCGGGAACTGGGGGCTGCAGCGTGGAGGGGAGTGCGCCTGCGGGTCAAAGAAGCTCATGCTCTAACCCAGGCGGCTGCTGAGTTGTGACACACCTGTGCTAGTGCTCCTTTCCCGGGACAGGTGCATCACCTGTGCCCTTCCCTAGGTACTTATGCACCTGTAAATGTTTCAGCCTGTGCTGCAGGCTCCACCCCACAGCCCTGAGTGGCTGCAGATGAGGACGATATCCTTTTTGGAATGCTGGCAGTCCCAGTCAGTCATTGGTGTCACATCAACCACATGTGAAAGTTACAACTGTTTATCTTCTTAAATGAATGAAGGAATTTTCCACTAATGTGATGCACAGGAAGAAAGCTTAGGGCTTCTTGAAGTTAAAACTCAGCGATTCTCCTCTTTCTACCTTTCACAGTGAAGCTTTAGCATTTCCTATTTTTTTCTTATTAAAGAAAATCCATTTTGTGCTGCTATTACTAACACCTCAGAATGCAAAACCATTGTCACTAGTCAATGAAACAGTAGAGATATATACTTAAAAAAAAAAAAGAAAAAAGAAAAGAAAGGGAAAGGTCAGACCTTTTCCTTTTGTAACTTTAATTGCAGACTTGCTTGTACTTCCCCCTAGGCAATCACAGAACTACAGGCAAATTCTGTGGCTGGTTACCCACGTGAGTAATCTTACTGATATAAATGGAATTAACTCCCTAAAGTAAGAATTAATCTTATGAGGAAAAAATTCCAGGCTTTGTAATCAAACCTTTCTTTAGAGCTTAAATTGGTGAACTGAGATGGGAAATCATTATGTGCTGCTTCCTCTTTGCTGCAGGATTGGTGCCGAGAGCTCATAAAACCTCTCAGCACAACTTTGAAATAGGAAAGCAGTGAAGGTGTTCGGCACGTCTCCTTTTACCCAAGTTCCAATAACTTCATCTGTATCTACACAGACAAGAGCTGATTCCTTAAAGTTAAGTAATAAGGAAAAACCTCTAGTCCTTTTATGATTTGGACAAATCCCTAGTGCTTTGCATGACACCCTGCACGTTTGAAGGAGGAAGGAGCAGAGCTGCAATCTCACCACCCCTGTCTCAGGATGGCAGCTCTTCACTACATGAGTACCTGCACTGGAGTTATAGCAGAGCTGCACTTCCCTTCACAGTGATAATCGCATGTTTTATTTGTGATTAAGGCACACACCTAATTTAAAATTTGTCTCAGCCGTAATATCCATGCAATTAGAGGTGGTCATGGTAAGACAGGGCTTTCCATATGGCTCCTGTCCTATAATTTGTGCAGAAACACCAGTTATGACCCATGGATTTGGATTCCTGGTTTACTTTGTCCCTTTGCTTTGTCACACATTCATTTTAATCTTTTGTGCTGTAGCACAACCACCAAGACTCCCCACTCCCTAAGAATTAGTGACATTCACTAATGTCCTGTTCATATCGTTGCTTTGAAAGGTATGGAAAAGAATTCCACTGGAAATACTGCTGAAATATTAAGTACAGAATGACAAAGCAAACCAAATTACCAGCTCAAAAATGCAGCTCTACAGCTGTTACTTTAAAAATCCCCGCTTTCACTGCACAGAAAATAATGTGTACCACAACAAACCAGCTGCTACTTTAATTTGAACGTCTGAAAACTCAGAATATGTAAATGCTAAATAACCTGTTCAGAGACACACATCAAACAGACAACAGTTAAGTGGAACATGGTGGAGCTGGCTTATTTTCTAAGTGACAACTGCTGTGCAAAAGGTGACTTGGACAAAAAAAAAGAAAAAAATATATTCTTCAGGAGCTTATAATGTGAGTGCCTCCCTCCTCTAGGGATAATCTGCAATAATCTTTTTCACCATAAGAATCTGAGTTAAAAATATGTAAAATACTGTTTGAGCAACATCCCCTACAGCTTCCTAGTTAACTTTCTAACATACAGATATATTTTAAATTAACGCAAATATTGGTACAAATATTGCTAATAACCCCCCTTCATTTACAGAAGAGTCAAAAGAATAAAACATTTAAGAAATACTCATGAGTAAAACCACTTTTACAATTAACTAAAGAGCCAAAATATAGTGAGAAAAGTAAACATAACACATTTTTGACCTGCCAAACAAATTACATTTTTGCCTAAAAACCCTTGAAAACAAGAAAAACTTGTAAATTTATACCAAGAAGTAAAAATACAACTAACTGCATTATGGACTTTGATGAGTGACATCTAAATACTTATTCCCTGAGGTGCGCTGCATGCATAGTTACAATAAAAATACACTCAAGTGGGTGCTGAGTGAATACAGGCTTTGAAAAAAGCCCAGGCTTTACAAAGGGAAAAAGCATTACTGCTGCAGCCAGAGAGTGGTGAAGGCTGTGAATTTCCTCTGCCAAGGACTCCTGATGAGGTTGTGTGCAGTGCAGCGAGCAGGGTGAGCCCGAGCTTTGGTGCTGCCGGGGGATGCCCAGCCCTGCCAGCCCTGCCAGCCCTGCCACCTGAGCAAAGTGTCCCACAGCCAAGCAGCGACTGGGCTGAGGAGGGCAATGCTGCTTTTACAGCAGGGAGGTGCACAGACACCTCTGGGCCGCTGCCCACGGAGCTGTGGCAGAGGGACAAAGTCTGATCCCTCCCCGGCATGGCTGTGCTGGCACAGCTTCCAGCAGGGACACCATCCCATCAGCAGCATTTCCCTTCAGCTGGCTGGGCCTGATTTACTCAGATCAGAGCACAAACAGTGCCAGGAGAAAGGTATTTTGTCAGTACTCCGGGCACAGCTTGCTGCTGCAGGGCCGCTGCAGCACAGGCTCCTGGGCAGCTCTTGTGCTGCAGATGCTCCTTTGCAGGCAAGGAGGCAGCAAGGAGAGGATCAGCTCTGTTCAAGCTGTGGTGGCTGAGTCAGAACTGGAGGAAATCGAGTCTAACCAGGAATATTGTCCTGGGTCTTCACCACTGAGAGTTTTCCTTTTGGTAGGGCTGAAAGAAGGGAGCAATCCCAGAAGTGGAGAAAAGAGAAGGAAAACCGGTGAGGCTTCTATATAACGAGGCTGGAAAAAGGTGGCATGCTGACCAGGATCTTGTTTACGGATTAAAAGCTCTGCAAATAAATTGGAGGCTGCTGCTGGAGAAAGTTTAGTGATCATTATTTCCAAATGCATTGGGTTGGTAAGGTCTGACCAGGCAGGAAGCATGTATTTTTAACATGACTTTTTACTGCAGTCCAGTACTGCACAGCCCTGAGTGCATGTCTCCACCACCTGGAAGCCTGGTCAACCACAGATTGTTGTCAAACCAGAGACTGTTGACAACTCTTGTGTTATACAAATATTTGCTGCTCTCAATTTCTTAAATGAAGCTCCAAAATCTGCAGGGTAGAGGCCAAGCCCTGGCAGAACCATTGTTTTCCATAGTTTTTTTAGGTCAGCTCCCATGTACCCCTCTACTCCAGCCAACAGTAATACTTCTCCACACTGATTACCCTTCTGTAAAAGAAAAGATAATATCTGAAATCTTGGGTTAAGAAAGGTTCAGATTAATTTCATTTAAACTCAGATTCCTCAGCATTTCCACTAAACTCCACAGTAACCTACGCATCCAGTGTTTCTGAAATGCAGTGACTTGGGAGAACTGTGCACAAACCAGCACATAGTTCATACAAACAATTCCTGTGGTCACAAAGAAGAGGGAGAAATTGTTTTTAAAAGAAAAGAGTCCATATGTAAGCCAATACACTGAGCAAGCCACCTTGTTTCAAACAATTCACACCCTGAATTCAGAAACAGGCCAGTATCCATCAGTAAGACATTTTCACACAGTGAAGAATTCCCTGTGTTCTCAGTTGTCCTGTAGATTACTTTTAGAAGTCTTCATGTCTTATTCCACTAATCATCTGCCCACAAACCCACAAAATAAACCCCACCATGAGAAGGAACAGGCTGTAGCAGGCAAAGCAATGTCATGTCAAGGACATTACAAAAGTCTAAGAAATGTAAAATACAGCACTGCAAAACAAGGGAACTGAGTTTTATTTCTAGAAAGGCGGGTTGAACATTAAATTAATGGAAAAGGCAATATCATTTGGATCTGTGCCCTAAGTGCTGCAATGCTACAATGTCCTTAGACTTTTCAAGCCTTCCAGAACAAAATCACACCACTGTGGATTTTTGAACCAACTTTATAACTGGAGAACCAACTTTATAACTGGGTTTTTAGAAGGTTATGAAACCTTGTAAGAGCTCATAGCTGCTCTCTGATCATGAGAATGATGATAATAAAAGTATTCATAACTCCTAGCTCCAAAAAGGCTGGCTACCATCTCCTACCATACAATAAATATGCTAGAGAGGATGAGGTGTCCCCTGACTCATGTGTCAGTTGTCACAGGCCACGGGCAGGAGGAATCCACAGCTTCCCTTTGCCTGCCACGGGATCTGCTGTGCTGAGGGACAGACTTGGTCACATCTGCCACAGAGGGGCAGAATCAGTCTGTGACAAATCCTTCTCATGGTAGAATCTGAGGTGTCCCTCCCAGTTACAGGAGATTAAAACAGATACAGAGCCTTCAGTCAATCACACTTTGACAGCCTCACTGGTGCTGCAGCTCCCGAGCAGCCAACAGGGAGGGACAGATTCCCTCTGTCAGATCATCTGCTCATTCTTCTACTCTCACCACTAAATGTGTGTTTATACAAGAAATCAATGGTGCTAAAATCAAATGAGGTCTTGTATGAACATCAGCATGGGTACCAAAGAAATTAAACTGTACACACTTCCAAAACCCTTCAAAGTTTGAACTCCTGTGCATTTCAATGAAATGAATTTATTCATTTCAATGCATTTCAATGACATATGGAAAGAAGAAGTAGCAACATACTACTGCTTCTGTTTCAGTCACATTTCGACATCAAGATGTGGATAAATCAGCTTCTCCATCTCCACTATTCAAATGAAGATTTCATTGAAAAGACATTTTAGAACCACAGAATTTTCATAACTTCCTTTTTTTAAGGAAAAAAACTTTCAGTGTTCTATGCCCTTTAGCACTGGCACGACACAAACGCGTGGGGACGATTAATTAGAAACTAAAGCTGGAAAGCAAATCGGTGCAAGCGCAGGGAACGTCTCTGCGGACACACCCAGGCGCAGATAAACTTCAGGCTGTTTTATTGCAGCCGGGCTTTGAGCGCAGCGAGCTGAGATAACCTAACCCGCGAGCGGGCTGATTTAGGGCGCTTGTTCATCCTGGCACTGCCGGGAGCTGCGCTGCGTTTCCCGGAGCCCGGGCGGGGCGAGCCGCGACATGGGCCGAGTATCGCGACATCCTGTCGCCCCCCGGTGCCACCGCCCGGCAGTGCACGGCTGGGATCCTGCCCTGGCCTCCTCCTGGCCTGGTGCTGCTGCCCAGCATCACCTGCATATAGAAAAATAACCCATTCTACTTGTAAACATTTTAAACTTTTTCCTATTAGAATCCTTCATTTGCTTTGGAATTCTGTGTGGAAATTCTTGCCGATTTAGAGATGTCGTTGTTTTAGATTTGTTTCCTTTGCTTTTTTTTTTCTTTTCCTTTTATTTTCTGTTTCCCCATCCTGCTTTCCAATATTTCTCTTTTCTTGTCTTGTGAAATTAGTCCAAATGCAGTTGTAAAGAAAGACTCTATGAATTCAGGACTAGTGCTGCCATGTGTGTCAAAACAACTGAAGTAAGGTTTCACATTCCTCATTATTTGTAGAATCCAGGTATCCAATCACAACATACTTTAGTGTACAAGAAAATATCCTACAAAATACAAGGTCAGTATCTAAAGCTACTCTATCCAGGGATGTTTCCTTTTATCTAAAAACATACAAATAAACATTCTGCAGAAAGTCTTCCCTCGAAATATCTGTCAAACATGGAGAGTTGTTTAGACTTTTTCTAGTTACAGCAGTACAAGATGTCTGCTACCTCACCTACATAAATCTTTTTTGGCTGCTGGCTTACTAGGGCATAGATCCCTTAAATGACGGTTTTCTGATGCCCATCACCCGTCCTGTGCCTTTTGAACCAGTCCTCATTTGAACCCATGGTGACACCATCAGCAGCCACCTGACGTGAGCTGAGGCAGGTGGCTATCAGGCCTTGGCAAGGCCTGTCAAGGGTTAACTGAGTGAGAGATCAGTCATGGCTGTCACATGAACCTGGTGCTAAATGCAGGCTGAATACCCCCACACAGAATGGGGCAGCTGGAACTGCAGGATGCATTCATACACATGAAAAAATCATTATCACAGGCACTGTATTTGTTCCAGCTCAGGCGCTCACAGTGGCTGTCTCATCACAGGGTCAGCCATAGGAAAGATCCCTCATGGCCCACAGGAGTTGTCAGCTATCCTGGAAGATAAAAAAACTGCACTGAAAAAGGATCATTCTATGCAAAACCCAATCAGTTCAAGCTGTCCTCACTTTAAAGCCGTGATTAAATTTATCTAACATTTAAAAGTTTATGAAATCCGTGGCCTACCCGAGGTTTGTTTGCAGAGCAATTCTTCATTTACAGTGTTAATCTTTAGCACACGCTACAGCATGAGATCGAATCAGAACAGAAAATTACACAGAGTCAATAAAGTACAAGCCCTCTCCTCACCCCAGAGCAGTAAACCCTGCCAATGCTGAAGTCCTTACAGCTGAGGGCAGCTCCTGGAGTGTTGCTCAATGCTCCTCCTCAGAAGGACCTTGAGTGCCTAAGATCGAGAAGGAACTGAGTTCTGGCAGGGAAATATAAGTTCTATGGAGTGAATTCCCCAAGGCACCCAGGACAGGAGATGGCTGCAANGCTTCAAATTCCATTGTGACCTTGATTTGATCACTGGTTTATTTATTATTAACCAATTCAAAAATAACAGTGTTCACTAATAAAATTTAATAGTGTGTTCATTTCTTTGAAATGTTTGCTTGCTTAACCCTTCAAAAAAAAAAAAAAAAAAAAAAAAAGAGGGAAAGAATCCTTCAACTGTTTCATTTTTTTTTCCCTCTTTAGAAACAGTTTTTAAAAAAGGGGTGCTGCAAAATGCAAGTTGGCTTTAAATTTGCTGATTTCTCGTGATTTCTAAATGAGAAAAATGCTGTGTTTGGTTAAGTTATTCCTTTTATCTTCTTCCACTCTGGAGAATTGACCTGTGCTTTTGTTTTAAGCAGAATGCCCTAATTCTGGATGATTCCCATTGACTTTGGCATATACAGAACCAGTCTCTGGGATAAATGTTCCATCATTTGAATAGTTTAGTACAGAAGTTAGAACAAAAAAAAAAAAAAAAACAAAAGGTATTTTTTAATGCTACCTAAGCTAAAATCCCTGAAAACAGCAGGGGAAGTGAGCAAGAGAATTATGTGGTTGGGTGCCTTTAAACACAACTCCTGGACCTTGGCTGACTTAAGTAGAAACTAGATTTAATAGAAAATAAAACTACTTTCTCTTTCCTATCATGCTATTTTAAAAACTTATTTAATTAACCTCTTCTTTCTAGAAGTGCCCTCATCCCATGATGAGGGTGGAAGAAATGGAAGCAGAGATCCAACGCTGTGTAATGTGTCCATGGACTCCTCACAGAATAACCAGTGTGGCACCAGTACCCTCACTGGGCACTGGGAAAAGCTGATCTTTAAGGTGTTTTCCAACCCAAACAGTTCCATGGTTCCACTCACCCACAATTGCTACTGTCTAATAAAGAAGGTTACAGGCTGTGTGTGATAGAGATAAAAGTTCAATGTCGAGCAGGTACACTGCTCTATCACACATTCAAGTTCCAGAACAGTGTGTTCCTGAGGTCTGTAAAATCTTTAATAAAACTCTCCTTCCTCCTCAGAAACTTGATCCTTATTGACTTAGACTCTGACCATTTTCCTTTGGCTCACACCAGCTAATTTTTAATGAGATTTTAAGGGTATTAATTTCCCCCCAGAATGAATATTTAAATCATAATTTCATAATAAGAACTTGGTATGATTTCTTGGCACAAACAAGGGCAGGCTGGATACCCAAGTCAGGTGAGGATACTCCTGAGTACCCTGACATGGTAAATGCCAACATTTGCTGTGCAGACCTTGTGCTGCACTGACTGGAACAGCACCTCTAACATGGTGTTACACTCCACAGAGGCACCCAGGTTCCCTTGTCTGGCTAAAAATGAGATTTCTGCCTAAACTGAACTACAGTGTGCAGCTTAAATACATCTTAGGTCATTACAGTGTTACAGCTCAGTGCAGGTGAGCTCATCAAATCTCAGCTGCACGTGCAGCTTTCCTGCCCCTGCAAACAGCTCCCTAATTACAGATCCTACAGCCCTGTCATTATCTCAGTGCCATGTGACAGTGAAGCAGACTGTCACCAGCCAGACAACTGGAAATGGCAGACAGAAGGGAAATAACTGCTACAGAAAAGCACGTGAGAACACGGCTGTGCTCTGACCTGTGCAGGGAGAGCTGGAGCCGTTCCTGCACTGATTCTCCCGACAGCAGCCAAAGCCTGACTCTGTCCTGGGGGAAATTTCTGCCCCAAAGAATGTCAAATACAGGTTCTGTCCCCACCTCTGCATACATGAACTAAAGGCCTGTTGAGCTCATGACAGAAATGGCAGCAATCAGTGCCGATCACATTTTTCAACAGATGTTGCCTTACTGATAGAAAAACTTCAGTTGAAACAATCTGCAGATGTCTTTCCATAGACTGAACTCCACAGCAAGGAGTAACTTTAACCTCTTTGTCTTTCCCAAATCCGTAGAAATGGCAACAAGGCCAGTCCCCTCATCCACAACACTGACATGAACTTATTTCATTTACTTAGTATAAATTTTTGTAGGTGTCTACATAAAGGGATGAGTAAAGGAAATAAATTATTCACCTTTGGACACCCTTTGTCTGGAAAGTGGAAAACACACTTAGAGAAAGAGCTGACGGGTTATAAAAAGTCCAAGGTGCTGACCTGCAGTGCTGTGCAGCCTCACACCAGTGAGGCATCACCTCCCACATCCACCTCAGGAGCAGACACAGAAATCCATTCTAAACCCAGAAAACTTGGGCTCGTACAATTCTGTTTGCTGCCAGTAAAAAACTGTTACCTTTCATACAATGGTACCTGGAGATGTCAGGGAAAAAGGGTTAGGGCAAATAAAACAGATTTTTCTGTTCAATAAAACATTTTATTGAACAGCAGAAAATGTAGATTTTGTTCATCATACACCTGGATGTAAGGTCAATTTGTACATGTGTAAATAAACTTCTGCATGTTTTCCATAATAGCTGCTGTTCTGAAAATAGCTCAGGCATTGCTGTCACAGCCACAGCAATCAGCCGGGAAGGTTGAGGGTGCAGAGCAGTGTGCTGGGAGCAGCAGAGGGATCTGAGGGCTGTAAATCCAGCCACAGCCACACAGTAAATTGGCAGTGGCTATTTTGTGCTGAGCCATCTGTTGCCTTGGCTACACTAGCAGTGATGGTTTAAGGATATCTGGAGTGTGTCTGTACAAGCTCCAGAAAACCACAACTCTGCTCTTGGGAAGGAGCAGCCCCTGAGCTGCACTGCACAGGGAGTGTGGCTGTTGGCTTTCACACACGTCTCACTTCCCAGGAGCAAGCTTTGTCCTCAGGAACATCCAGCTCCCTTTGACCTGCACAGCCAGAGCTTTCTGCTCCAGATCCCAGTGGACACATCCTGCAGTGTTTCCCTCAAATGTTATTCCTCTATCTGTATCACAAGTAACTTATCAGAGCCCATGGGAGATGTTGTTCGTATTCTCCATCAGTGCCTTTCTTTAGAGTAGATGGTGCTCTAAAATAGAATATTTGTGTGTAGATATAATTATTTTCAGTTGAGAAGTGGTCTTGTAAAAGTCGGTCACAGATCTGTTGGTGAAGGTTTGAAATGCTGCTCCACAGACTGCTTTCCATCTTCCAGAACTTTGGAAATGCGCTGAAAAAAACACCAAAACAGATTTTCATATGTTAAAATTGATTCTGTGCTGGATTCAGTAATATGTGTATTAATTACTTGTGCCTTTGAGCTGTAGCTTGAGAAAAAGTACATTGACCAAATCCTGCATGCTTTGAATTCATTTCTCTATTCTGCAAAACCTTAAACCTGTATTTAAACTTGTCCACATGATTCCAAACGTGTTATGAAGCACTTCACAACTGGATTTTTAGCTGCAGTTAGTCCTTTTTCTGCCATGTAAAAAAGAACAGTCTATCCTCTGTATTTTATATGCTATTTAAATTTAAATACAAGTGGATGAGATGGTGCTGAAAAGCTGCAACTCCTGGGTCTGAAAAGAGCAGGTATGTGATAAATTGAATGTAAGTGAAATACTGCAGACTTCACATTAATAGGTTATTCTTGTTCCCACCAGAACAATGTGATTATGAGCACATTTAACTGAAGGTTTTCCTAGATGTTGCTCTATGGTCCCTGAAAGTATATAGTTTTTTTAAAGTAAACCACAAAACACTGCAGAAAGTAATGAATACAAATGAAACCTATTACCTAGGAAAAAAAGAAACCAAGCCAACAAACCCTTTGCATTGAAAGATCAGAAAAGTTGGTGTGTAAAATACCATAAATAATCCAGAATTGTGCAGTAATGCATGGTGATAGCTACCCACATCTGCATTAAATGTCACCCTGCCAGTACCTTCAGAATAGGAAAACCTTCACATTCTGTGTCCAAATAGCTGCTCTGGATATTCCTTTTTTATTTTTTTTTTTTTCCCCGTCACTTATGTTAAATAAAATATCTTTTTTAATTTTGTGAAAATTTCAGACATGAGTGAAACAAACCTGACTTTAAAGGAAGGCAGCCGGCTTTAAGCAAGAGTGACGACTCCGGCGGGAGCCGATTTTCAGTTTATCCCCATCATCTCCACCGAGCATCCCCGCGCTCAGCCGGCTCCAGCCCCGCTCCGGTCCCGGCGGGAATCGCCGCTCCCCTCCCGCCCGCGGCTCCTGCTCTCGGCGCGCCGCCCGCGCCCTCTCGCGGGCCGGGAGCGGAGCTGCACACGCAGCTGCAGCCCTGCAACCTTCCAGTCTTCCATCCTTCCAGTCCTTCATGCTTCCATCCTTCCAGTCCTTCATCCTTCCATCCTTCCAGTCCCTCATCCTTCCATCCTTCCAGTCTTCCATCCTTCCATCCTTCCAGTCCTTCATCCTTCCATCCTTCCAGTCTTCCATCCTTCCATCATTCCAGTCCTTCATCCTTCCATCCTTCCAGTCCCTCATCCTTCCATTCCTTCATCCCTCCATACCTGCACCCTCCCATCCCTGCATCCTTCCAGTCTTCCATCCTTCCATCCCTGCATCGTTCCAGTCCTTCATCCCTCTGTCCCTGAATCCTTCTGGTCCTTCATCCCTCCATCCCTTCATCCTTCCATTCCTGCATCCTTCCATTCCTGCATCCATCCAGTCCTCCATCCCTACATCTTTCCAGTCCTCCATCCCTGCATATTTACAGTCCTTCATCCTTCCATCCCTGCATCCCTGCACTCCTCCATCCCTGCACCCCTGCATCCCTCCACTCCTGCACCTCTGCATCCCTGCATTCATCCATCCCTGCATCCCTCCATTCTTCCATCCCTCCATCCCTGCATCCCTCCCACTGGTGGTGCTGCCACAGCCAGCTTTGCTTCACATTGAGCTTCCACCCTACTCTCTGACAAAAGCATCAAGAAAAAAACAAACAAACAAAAAACCCAGGATTTGACTTATGAACCTATTGGTCTGAAAAAATACTTAGTTTTCATAGCACAGAATTTTTGAACATGTAACCCTTCAATTTGCCCCCCACAAACACACACAGGACCTACCCTTGTTTTAAATAATTGGTTCACTTTCTTTTTTTTTAAGGTTTTCTTGTCCCCATCTGAGGTGGAAGGAAACACTGGCTGGCTCAGCCTGTGTGAGGCAATTGTTTCATCGGATGCCACAGTGCTGACAGACAGAGTTAATCCTTGGGATGGAAACAATATTGGTTACACAAAACAAAACCAAAAAAGGACAGTCAGACTGTAAGACAAAGCAGAACTCAAAACTGTGAACTACTGCAATGACTAGAAAAAAACTGAGACATTTTTTAATCTAACTAAAACCTTAGAATAAAAAATTAAATAACTGGGAAACAATAAACATAATTTAGCTGAAACGGAACAGTGAAAAAAAAAAAAGAACCAATTTAGCCAAAGAATTAAAAATAGATGAACACATGACAAAGAAGTGGGCCATGGCAGTCTGTTGTGTTTGTGAAACATCTGTTCCAGGCATCTGGAAAGAGAGGGGCAGCGAGAGGGATAGATGAAATGCAGGCTGAGCAATGGGATGTCCTGTGGAACAAGGGGTAAAAGAGACTGAAAGTGGGCCTGTTTCCTCTGGGTGCTCCAGCCTGGAGATGAGCTCCAACTTCAATCTCACTTTCCCCTTTTCTCTCACACAATCACCCCTCTGCCTGGGGGCAGTTGTGTTATCTCATCTTCCCCTGCCTCCCACGGTGAGGGGATCTGTGGGATTCCTCTCTGGCTTCCAAAGCAGAAGTTGAAATCCTGTTATGGGGCCACTTTGGGGATATTCACCCCCCACAGCACAGCACAGCACAGCACAGCACAGCACAGCACAGCACAGCACAGCACAGAGCATTTCTCCCTGTTTCACACACTGCCCTTGGCTGTGAGCCCTTGTTTCTGCTCCTGAGACCCTGCAGAGCAGGGAAGCTGAATAAACTTTGCCTCTTTCAAGGCAGCAGGAGTGCTCACACTGCACAAGGAAGTGAAATTCGGAGCTCCAGGAGTAACAGTTCTAGAATTTGCCTTTTGGCAGGAGGTGCTATGGTGTTACCAAGCCTTTGGAGCAGTGCAGCCTCACACGCAGAGTGCACTCTCCAATTATAATCTTAGTCCCAGTGGATTTCACAAGGGTGGACAGAGCTACCAGCCCTGCTTGCAGCAAATTCTACATTGTTGTTTTCTTAGAAATCCTGACAAAGTTCAGAATTCTCACCCCAGAGTAGCACCTCACCTGGAATAGTTGGCATGGAACGACTGACAGTGCTCATCTGCTTGAGGACAGAAGTTTTCTGAGGTGCCACCACGTGTTCTGAGAGGTTGGTGTCACTCATGAACTCGAATTTCCTTGACAGCTGTTAAATAATAAACCCCAACCTTAATAATGAACTGAGATTTTGGTTCATGTATCATATTATGTACGATCTAAAAATATGCAACAATTTTTCAGATATCTTATAGTTAAATAAAAACTTCTCATACTAGAGAGAAAAAAAAAGAATTCTAAAAAAGTTACAGAAGTAATCTCTGGTCTGAAATCTGAATTCCTGCCCTATTTTTGGCATAATACCATCAGACAACTCTGGGTGTGAGCTGCAAAGTAAAATGAAGTTTTGAAAACATTTTCCTTATTGCATTAACATGCCCAGCTTGGCTGCTGCAAAGCCTTGTCATTGCTTTTTTGAAGCAGAAGAAAATCCTCTAACTCAATACACAGTGGGACCCTCCCAGTTGGGTGTATGTGTTATCTAATTTCATCAAAAGCCAAAGGTGTTACTTGGTTTTGTATATCTGCTCCTCAAAGCATGACTGGGCTTTATCTCTCCTTTGCATAAGGACATGCAGTGTAAGACAGTCGTAATCATCCAGGAGTTTCTCTGTGCTCCCCAAACAGTCTTGGCTTTCTTCTCCGTTCATTTTATCTTTGATGATTCCTTCAAACATTTTTGATCAAATTATTTATGCTCCCTCCATGCAATTCAACAATCTGTTACTGCCTGGCTTTTTTCATTTAGATGGGGCTTGTGTATCTGGAGGACATATACTAAAATGAAATTCCCTGAGGATTAAACTCTCTATATAAAAAAGGCCCAGAGAAGTTACATAAGTCACTGTAATGATCCAGCAGTGCAATAAAAGCTCTCTGATGATCTATGGAGCGAGAGATGCCAGTGCTTCCAAACTTCAGTCTGGCACCGTTTAAGGAGCACTGTTTGCAATCTTGCAATTTCCTAGCAGCTGCATGTTCCATAACAAGGTACAAAACGTACAGGGCTCATCACTTCTGAAATAGCCCTGACTGCGAGGAGCTGCCATGAAATGTCAGCACAGTCAATTGCCTCTCCACAGGAAAGCAGCTTAACCCTCCCCACACACTGCTCCTTTTTGAGCTAACCAGGCCTCAGAATCTGCAGCCTTGGAGCTCTGTTATCTGTCACCAGAAGCCAGGAGAGATGATCTGATTTTCTCACTGATTTGTTTCCCCCACATCATCTTGCGTGTTTCATTCATGGCAGGGCAGATCATCTCTGCATCCTGCATCCTTCCCCTTATGACAGCTGGAGTTCTTTGGGATATATTTTTCTTTTCCTAAGGGAAGGAGTAATGTCCTCTTTTTCAGGGATTATAAAACACTACTCTAAGTCAGTAACATACACATAACAAAAAAGTGATAGAAATATCAGCTGCTGTCTTCTCATCAGCAAACACCACGCTGCTTCTTTTTGTTCTTTTTTTGGACCTTCTCATCTTGACTTCAGGATGAGGATTATTTTGTGGAGCAGACTCCTCTGATTCTGCTTTTCCTTGCTTTGGTAGCACTGCTTCTAGATCAAAGCTGCAGGAGCAAAAGAAAGAAAGTACAAGTTGCCGAGTGATATTTTAAAAGCTGCTGGTATTCTGATGTCATTTCCCCATGAAATATAAATGCAGGTCATTCTTTCCTTCTACTTTCCGGGCAGCCTTGCAAACTGCTGGTGAAAAGTATCTGATGTGCCTCAGCAGCTGGCAGATACAAATAAGATGCCTTCAGGCAGTGTCACACCATCTTAAAATGGAGCGAAGAACGTAAAATATTAAAACGAGCTCAAATCCCTGTTTAAAGATTTGTGCATCAGGTTAAGAACTCCTAAACTAAACAGAGCAGAGCTGACATGGTGAGCTGACGTGTGGTGATGGTGCTGCTGAAAGCAAGACCTGCTATTCTGGCGGTACAAGATCCAAAGTGGAACAGAGTATTGCTGTCTGTTGCTATGTTTTAAATGCATTCTCCTATTTATTTCACCATATTGGACAAGAATGCACATGCCCAGAGATTAACCCCCCTTTCACCTTCTCTCTTCCTCTAATTCTGACAGTTTAAAAACTGGGCTACTTCTCATTTAAAAAAAAAAAAGAAACAACAACAACAAAAAAAAACAACAACAAAACCCCCAAAACAAACAAAAAACCCAAACAAAACTAAAAGGTCCACGAAATTGGTGCTGGCTTTACTCCCTTCTCAACCTTTGGAGCATGGGCCTTTTAGTTTTGTTACAACACAAAAATTGATAAATCAAGAAGTGTGGTGACTCTGTTGACCTGTGCTTCCTAGAAACAAATCAGCCTCCTAAGATCTAAAAGCAGTTGCCCTTGCTCCAGTGGGCTTGTCTGGTTCTGTCAGGTGTCCTGCTGTCCTGCAGCACACAGATGATGTTTGTGTGCTCCACCCTTCGGGAGGGGAAGCTGGAGGGCAGCAGGAGCAGCCTCAGGAATCTCAAAGTAGAACAAGGGGTGTCTGAAGAACCAGCCCTTCCACATTAGGGTCTTCCACCACTGGACTTGTTCAAAGTGAACTACTCAAAAAGGGAGAGCAGATGTTTAAAACATAATCAAACACTGCTCAACAAGTTCAGTTTTATATGTACCATGTTTGGAAAGAGTTCTGTGTGCCTGGAAGATAATTTATAAAGTGAACAAAATCTGTGGATGAAAAAGCTCTACCTATAATTGTTCTCTCAAACTTAAAAGTCTTTTTGTTTTCCAGTACTGCAGTTAAAACACATTAGGCAAAGCATTTTACATTACTACAGACTTTACTAAAATCTTCCACCTCCTCTTCAAGCTTGTAAAGGTTGTTCCTTTCCTATACACATTTTACAAACAAAAATATGCTAATTAAGTTAAAAGCTGTATAAAAAGAAACTTGTAAAAAACCCCCAGATCTTGGTAAATTTTTTAAAAGTAATTTAATTTTTAAAATATTTACTTTCTGAAAATGAAATGCCACCTTTTTTTCAATGAGAGTTGAACACATTTTGTCTATTAAGACTGAAGCACTGTAGTTTCCAGCCTGGAGGAAGAGATAGCTAACAGTTAAAATAATGTTGGTATAGTCTGGAAAGGCTGCTGGTGGTCTTCTTTCCTTTTAAAAATCTTTTTGTTCTGTCTCATAAAACTGATTAAAAAACAGGACTGAAAAAAGAATTTGTGCTGTATTTATAACCAACCTTTCTGAAGCAAGTTTTCTGGGAGTGCTGCAGTCTGAGCTGATGGAGCACATGGAGATGAAGGATAACTGTCTGTAGGATTTCAGCATCGACCTTGGCCGCCCGACCCTCCTGTCATCAAACTCTGGCTACAGCGTGGAAAAGAGAAACACATCCTGTCACACAGCCCTGGCTCCTCAATTCATCCTCCTCACACCAGGCCTTGAAGACTGTGCAGGAGTTTAACACTTGGCATGAAAGGAGTTGTCTGCTCCCATTAATTACTGTGGTTTATCCTGTAAATAACAGTCATTCATCCTATCTGGATGAATTCTTACTCCTCAAACCTCCCAAACTCACTTCACAAAGTACATTCTCTGCAAAATTTTAAATAGGTTGTGTTTTTTGAGTGCTGGTCCCTAAGAGAGCTGGAGGGTACAGATTTCTGATTGTGGATTACAGCCTCTGTTATTGTAATTATTATTGCAATTACATGATTTCAAGTAAATTATTGCAATTATAGCCTCTATTATTGCAAAATAAAAATCATATTCAGATAGATAGAAAGAATTATCATCACACAGGGGTCTAACACAGCACATATCCAAAATTTAAGTTAGAAACTTGCTACTTTTCCCCCTATAACAGAAAAAACAAATACTATTATAAAATCACCAATGCTGAAAGTAACGATATAAAATAATTTCCAAAGTAACTGGCATTTAATCACAAAAAACAGGCAATGTCACTCGCTTGCCTGCACAACTCAGATAGAATATTTTATTCAAGAATTGTCTGGAGAATTTGTTTTCAGAAGTTATCCTTCAATTCCCCGATACTTCAGTTTGTTCTCAACTAATATTTATAGTATTATACACATGACAGGTTTTACTTCACAGCACAGCTGGAAGTGGCTGGCACAGGGAGACATCAATTGCAGATCAAAGCCCGACACCACTAAGAAAAATTACAAAGAGAACAAACATAAGAACTTGCTTTTACTTCCTCAATAAGGCTGAAAAGACTTGCAATTTTAAGTTATAATAAAATACACTCCAAATCTTCCAGAATGAGGAATATTTGATGTGCCAGAGAATTGAATCAGCTCTTGGATGATACAACTCAGATCCTACTACCTTTACATAACAAGAAAACCCATAAGCGAAATAAAAGCATGTTTTTGTTTAGAACAAGATGTGTTTTTAATGAAGAGAAATTGGGGTAGAGGTTAAAAGGAAAGCAATACCAGTTCTCTGGCTCCATATTGTTTTTCCACTTTAACTTTTAAGTGCATGAAACATTCCTCCATCCGGTCATGGAAAGGACGAAGATTTTCAGAAACTCTTCTTTCATGAATTTTAATTCCAGCCCCAAGGAAAGGTATCTTAGGAGAAAGAAAAGAAGAAAAAAGGTGAGACTTCTCCAGTGGGTCCACCAATGTCTCTGCTCTGTTTTCTCTTCAGGAATACAACCCAAGTTGGAAATCCTGGCCCTTTTAACCATAGCCTGCTGTATGTGGCTTTTGATAAACCATTCCAGCTGAGGTGTTCTACAAAATACCTTTCAGGGATTAAAAAAAAAAACGTGGAAATGACACAGTCACCTCAATGCTGTGTTCTCCTGCTAGACAGGAATGGAACAAAGGAACCCTTGGTGAAGCCTCTGTGGTGGCTGTCAGTGAGAAATTACCTGCCAAGCAATCAGATCTTTGAGTCTGTTCAGTTTTTCTGTATCCTCCGGATGGTGTCTGATATATTCTTCTGTAAAGAAAGCCTTAGAAAAAAAAAAAAAATGCAGTCCATCATTTTGACAGGAAAAGAAATCAAGCATTGCTCCCCACAGCCCAGATGGTGATCACAATATTGGTGATCAAAGAGGAGAGACACATGCATGGTCCTTAGCCAGGTGCTGCTGGTGATAATTCCTCCCTCTATCATTGGGAACTGAGGTGCACTTTGTAAAAAGATGTATTTGGTCTTTATCCAGTACTTCTGACTTTGAGACCCTTGTTATGAAACCCAATTATTGTTTCTTTTATTAAGTTTACAGTAAAACTAAAAAGGCACAGATTTGGAGTATCATGATTTACATCAACTGATAACTTCAGTTTTTCTGGTTTGCTTTCAAAGACAGAGGTGGCCAAGAGAGGAGGATGTGAGGTCCCTTAACTGATGGAATGATGGCTCTCCTATTCCCCATCCCCACTGCACTGCCACTTTAACAAAGGATGTAAGAGGATTAGGAAATGATACACCTGAGAATGTTCTTTGCAGTGACTCAAAAGCTCCTACCTTCTCATATTTAGCAAAGCCACCCATAACAGCTGGATCAACAATTCCATTCAGAAGCATGGAAAGTGGATTAATAGGGAGGTTCTCATCACTCTGGTACTGGTTAATCATCATCAAAATCTTTTCATTTGTTGTGGACATAGTCTCAATAGCATTCTCTAAAGGACTAATTGTGCACTGTAAAGAAACAAAAGATTTCTAAGGTTCATAAAGATAGAAACAGGTTGTTTTTGGTTTTATAAAACTCACGTACATTAACAACACTTTTGCAATTCACCAAACCTGCACAAACTTGTTCAATTCTGAAATTATGAATCAGGCATAAGATACATTGATCCTGTATTGAGCAGTAGAAAGATTAAATGTAAACAATAACAATTTTTTATGCATAAAAAGAAGCAACTTTTGCCTTGTTGATAATTTTGCACACTGGTTTGTACATGAGGATTGAACAGCTACAAGTTGGATGGGCCCTGAGCACATTGATACTCACGTGTGATATGGAGACCACCTCAAACCAGCGCAGGATTCCTGGAAGTTTGTAGGCTGTAACAAACGATGTCCTCTCAATCCACATAGACTATTAAAAACATAGCAGGAGGAAATGATACTTCAGGATTGAATCTTGAATCTTTTCTGCCCTCTGAGATGTCAGAGTGAAATGAATGTAGATGGAAAACATATGCATATTTTTGCATAAAAAGACACTGCGAACTGAATCTAGCACAGCGACTGGAACAAATAATTTTCCTGATTTCAGATTAGGTCATTTTCAGGCACAAAGCCTGCACAAAGCAGGAGAAAAATAAAATTACACTTGAATCTTTTAGTCTGTATTCCTATTTTTGCCACTACAGAAGGAATGGCTTTATTAAAAATGTTATTAAACTACTTGCTCTCGCTTCTACTCGGATTATATTTCCTCCCTTCACATTCAAAAGGTATTTTTGCAATTAAAAGCAGTAATAGCCCTATAACAACTTGCCAGCATTCTGACTTTGTTTTTGTTTCTCTCATTTTTCTTTTCTGAACAAGACTGGCTGTTGGTATTTTAGAATAGTCTGGAATAGCCACTGTTTCATTTACCCTGCTGCTCCTTATTTCAGTATCAGCTCATCGAAACTGCCAGTGCTGAGAAATACCATAACAGGTGTAGTGAAGACACTCCAGCTGTCCCAGCTTCCACCTCTTTGAAGGAAACATGCATCTTATCTATTGTCCTCAGCAATGAAAACATCACCAATTTAGTTCTTGTAAAACCATTTCAAGGTGTATTGCTAAATGGGCCCAAAACTCTCTAGTTTGCAAAGGGAGCCAAGGTGCATCCTGAGTCTTGACAATACATTCTGGGATGTCAGGGTAGAGCTTGTGTCTGAAGTGTTGATTTAACAGCAGGCAGGAAGCTCTTACATGAAAGTGTTGACTCTGCTAATCAACACACACAGAACAGAAATTGTACATTTTGAAAAGAAATGGCTTTTCCCAGCAGTGTGCCAAGAGCACAGCTTTAGCCATAAGGCTTGGATGGGATGCTTTTCAAAACAAACCATAAAATACCAGATACCTGTAAAACGAAAACACAGACACCACATTTTTGTGCTTAACACTGAAAAGTAATTTATAGTGGTGTAGATTTCTTAGAATATTTGAAGAGTGAAGGCCACTTGCCAGCATTCCACCATTAGGCATGGGGGTAAAAATGACTCAGGCAGTTCCCTCATGAGATGAGGTTTCACAGGACTCATGAAAGCAGCAACACTCCCCTCATTGCCAGGCTGGCAGCTGATGGAAGTGCTGCAAACTACGAGCAGCAAAGCATTTGATATTTATCTGCATGTCACCTTGTTTCCTAATGAAAATCTGTACTGGGAGAAGTTACTGCTCAACACAAACATGCTGAACATGTTCAACTGCATAATGCTTACCTGCAACTGGAACAGAGATGTATAATTAAGTACACAGTGCTGAAATAGAGAAGTCTTGCATTTGGTTTTTTGAACCAGATCTAAAAGTTAAGGTGTCTATTAAAGTTAAGGTGCCTATAATCTGAGCCTAAGAAAGGAGCTAGGATCAAAATTCAGTCACAGTTACCAGAACTACTACATCCATCACCTTGTAGTTAATTTACTTACAGCAAATTCATTTTCAGGGTCAACAGATCCTTTTCTGACTGGTCTTGAATAGTGGAACTGCTGCACGTTGTTTGACTTATAAAAGCTGAAAGATTTTAAAATTACTATTATAAAATACAGAAATTAATGGATCTTGTTATCACAGGGAAATATTTCACTTTGAGTACTCGAGTTTTTAATTAAAAGTAAATTTACTGCTCAGAAAAAAAAGGACTTTACTGGAAACTCAGAAGGCAACTACTTTATCTATAAATCAGAGTCAACACACAGTATTTTACAAGTATTAAACTTCAACTTGTGACTGAGTGTATTTCTCAGGTATAAAAATTCCAGAACTTCCAGATTAATTTCAATTCTACAGGAGGACTAGAAGAGATTTTTCCTTTCCTATCTTGCTGTGGCACATGCCCTGCTTGCCAGCTTTATCCTGGCTTATGAAAGGAGTCTCTTCCCTTCAAAAGGACTGACTGAGCAGAGCAGGTATTTTCACCTGCAGTGGAACATGGCACATGAAAAGCAGTTTAATCTTGTCCAACAATCCTGCTCTCAATGCTGAACAACATTCCACAAATTAAACAACTGAAGCTGTTAATAATGATTTCTCGAGCAAGATAATAGAATGTATATAATTCCTTTAGAGGGTTACACCAATGTAAAGGATCCTCTGCAAATTCATCCTGTGGTCTTTTCTATTCAGCTAATGTTTAATTCTCCATCATTGGGAGCACATCTTTCCACTAAACTTGCAACCACTCGGCTTTTAGCACTGGGATTGCAGTTTTGACTAAGTATTTTGCTGTCCACAGAAAAATCTCTCCTTTGGGTTTTTAGTACTTGTTCTAAAGATGAATTACATTTAAACCCTTGTTAAGTAAAAGCTAATTTTGCAAAAAAACCCCAAAAAACCTCAAAAATCTCTTCCAGTAAAATTGAACCATGTTTTGAAAGCCCAGAAAACAAATGGAGAAACCCCAAGCATCTGAGTTAAGCAAACCATGGTATGTTGGTTCATAGGAAACCATGATTTCTGATCCAAACTGCTAAGATTTTCTTCATCAGTAAAGAAAAGTGACTGGAAAATACTGCCCCTCTGAGTCAGACCCTTTTATGCAGCTCCATCTGAAAGGACAGATATATTGAAGGTCTTTGATAGAATACATTATCATTGTCATCACCTAATCATAAAATCATCCTAGAATACATTTTCATCACCTAATGTAAGGAACAATTAGATGCCCAGTAAAATAACCTCATAAAAGTAAATCTTTAAGCCCAGATGTAATCAGCAGTTTGGTTGAATTCTGCAGCTGAGACAAACCATAACAAAATCTCCCCAATGAGCAGAGATTGTTCTTTACGTGGAACACTTTGCTGCATAAACTGAAGCAGTTTGAAGCGTGGCTGGCTCTACACTGAAATCTCATCCAACAGGACCACATTTATAACCTACATTCCAGTTACTGATTTTAAAATGAATCAACTTGAATTTAGAACCACATTTTTTTTGTGGCTTTTTGGTTTGGGTAGTTTTTTGGTCTGTGTTTATTTTAAAATCCTGTCACACAAGACCTCTGTGTGTTTGGATCTGCTTTATTTACTTTGGTGTATGAGGGGAGGTGATTCTTATTTTTCCACTCTGTGTCAGTTGCTACTTCAGTAAGGATTCCATAAAGAGGGCTGCAGATCAAGAGGCCAGTCTGCTCTCAAAATTCTTTGGTCAAATCATCTCCTTTATTGCTTTACAAAACCCATCCTCCATGGCACCAGCAGAAACCATCTTGCTACCATGTGTTCTGCACTGGACCAGACAAGATAAAACAAGATTCTATCATTCAAGAGCCCTCATTCAACCACTCTCACTGCCTGTCACCTCCAAGGGCCCTCTCTCCACCCCTTGTCTGAGAAACTGTGTTCAAATCCCAGTAACTTCGACCCAAAGCACAGATTCCACCTCCCTGCCCTGCATCCATGAGTTATTTCTTCAGTGGTAGATGGGTAGAGGCTCTTTCATGGAATTCCTGGTGAATTTCCAGGACAGCTGGGATGGAGCTCTGAGCAATCCCTGGGCAGCCTGTGCAGGTCCCTTCCCTACAAAGTGATCTCTGATTCTGTGAATACATCAGTCAGTAAAGACAAAAAAACCTCTAAGATTCACTGGCAAACGACTGAAGTCACAAAATAATGGTTGTCTGTTTAGGAATATGGATTGATTTTCATTATATTATCTACTACAGAAATTCACTTACTTTATGATTTGATCAGGCACTGCCTTATTTTTGAATCTAGGCTGCTCCTCCAGGACTGGCTGCACTGTAAAACATTGGATATCTGAAATTGTGGAAGTTAAGGACATGTTATTGACTATTAGTATGAAATACTGTAGGCTGCAGGAAAAACAAAAATAAAAATAATAAAAATAAATCCCATTTTCTATTGAAAAACCTGAAGTGTTCAGGGTTTCATTTCTGGAGTTTCCTTGGCCAAAAAAGGAAAAATCTGCCAGTGGTAACCAGTGAATACATATTAATTCTGAACTGCATATTTTTATTATTTCCTTAGCTTGAATATCTGCAGCTGAATTTATCACACTGACTCATTCATTAAATTTTTAAGCTCAGGCAACTTACAAAAATAACATCAACCACATCTGATGTGGTCTCACTGTGTAGCTTTAGGCATGCATAAAGTCATGATGGTTAATGTTTCATTTTGAAATCTGTAACTGAACAGCCCTTTTACATGAGATTTCCTTTTTCTATAGAAGTGCTGTTTTTAAAATCTGGATACTGTATTTCTAAGTAAATATATCACATCCTTATATATTTAGTATGCTTGAAACTCATGCCCTCTGGTCAGATCCTTTTGCATGAGTGCAGAAGTTGTGCCTATCTCCTGCTCCTCGCAAACAGATGAGCAAATTCTACCTTAAGGACTGAAGCATGTGTTCTCAAAAAAAAATTAATTAGTTAAGAGACAAGACAGACTTGGGAGAGCCTAACTTTCAAGCTTAATGTATTATTTTAGACAAGCCTGTAATGCTCCCACTTCAGTACCAACAGTGTGAAAAGAAAGTATTCCTTTTCTCCTCCAGAAAGTTCCACCAGAATAAACTCAAGAGAGTATGTGAAGTGTTACAACATTACTTTGAAAATTAATAAAGGAAAATCAGCATGCAAAAACAAATGTCTGATACAATGAGGTGATCTCATATCTGCTCAGCCAGTAATGACTGAAATCAAAAGAAAAAGATAATCAGAGTTATTCTAACCAAGAAAAATTGAGGACATTCTTAAAGTTGGTTAATGACATTTGTAAGTTGATTTTCCTAAGAAAATTTCTGAGGGACTTGGGACATGTTTATATTGCCAAGAAATGGAAGTGATACTGGAGTGTAGTGCCAGGCAGAGCCATGCTCATGGAAGACATGAATTTAATATCAAGACACAACAAGTGTGAATGTGAGGTAACAGAAAATTTGCTGCTTTAAACTGGGTCTCTTCAAGTGTGTGACACTGGTTTTGCCATTTGGAGAAAATAAAGCTAAACCATGTATGAACCACAATAAATTTTTTTCCCTGAAGGGCTGTCAAGCCCTAGCACAGGCTGCCAGGGAAGTGGCTGAGTCACCATCCCTGGAGGGGTTTAAAAGATATGTATTTGTGGTACTTGGGAACATGGTGAACAAAGCTTATGGTTGGACTCAACCTTCAAGGTTTTTTCCAACCTAAATGTTTCTATGATGAATGAAAGAGACAGACTCCTTAGAGCTGCCAGAAAAAACAGGAGCTCTCTTAGGAACCAACCAGAAAAGACATGGAGGATGTGTAAGCAAAACTGCAAACTGAGCTGCCACGTCAGTAAATCTTTTCAGGAAATTGTGGTTTCACACAGATAAACTCATGCTAAGAACAAGGTTTCCCAGCCCTCCTTCCCCCTGCAATCTCCCCCGTGTGCAAGGATACGCTGGCCAGGAGAGTTCCTCACATCCTCTCCGGGCGCTGCAGTCGTGTTCATCTTCTCAGCACTGGGAAACTGGCTCATCAGCTGGGCCTGGAAATCCTCCCTCCTCTCGTACTCCTTGCCACGGTAGATGAACACTTTGTTCTGCAGGGAATGAGGAGTTATTGCCCTCAGGGCAGGGTGGTGCTGAGGGGGAAGTTGCAGTTTTAGGGCAATTGGCACAGACGCAGCAGTGTCTGTGGTTTGGGATGGGTATTTTTTCTGTTTGCTGAATCTAAAATCAAACACCACTTTGACTAGGTGCTGGAAAGCAGCACTGACTCTCCTGAGACTCTGGACTTAAAGTTTTATTATTCAGAAGCAATAGCAATGGTTTAACACCAACTTATCATTTCACTGTTTTTCCAATATTTGCAAGGCAGGTTCGGCCCTTAAATTTGGGAAGCAGGGCCTCTCATTGCTTTCCAAGTGTGAAGAAAGCCTCCTTATTAATTGTTGTATGTAAGAGAGGGTTTTAGTAGTAAGAAACATGAAATATTTAAGTTATTTTTAAGCTCTGAACTCATGCACTACTGTGGTTAGAACAATGACCTTTTAAAAAACTCCAGTGCAATCCAGTTGTGCACAACTTCCGAATTTTGTCAGGTTTCTTTGAAAAACCAGACCCTTTGGAGTCTGGATTTTCTTCATGGTGGTCAAAACCAGAGAAAAGGAAAGAAAAGAGAGTAGATTCAGCATATTTGAATAAAACCAGTTCAAACTTACCATAATTGTCCTAAAGTAGGAACTGTTACCATTCAGGAAAAAACATAGAGCAGAACAAGACAGCATGAACATGTCAGCTCAAAGCATATCAGAGGTCAAAAAAGGAATATGGACATTAGTCATGAGGAAAACAGGAAAACAGAAGAAGAAAAATAGACGAAAAAGTAAGAATTAATTAAGTTTACCCTTAGAAATGTTGGGAATCCTTGGCCATAATATCCAACAGCAAAATAGTCTGGTTTAGGTCTCAGAATTTTCATGATGTTTTCATAGAACTTTGCTTGCTGGATCTGAAAGCAAAACCAACTGTAATTACTTGTGTTTGGGGGTTTTATCTATGCATTTTTAACCTCTACTACACATGCAAGAGCTATCAGCTATCAGCTGATGAGCTACAGCAAAAATCAGTTTTCAGCCAGGATGCTGCAGGGGGACAGTAAACACTGTTTACATTTATATGCAAATATAATGCACCAAAGTGGGTCTGGCTTCAGCTTTAATATCCGACCTCAGAATTGGGCTTACCCTTAACTTAGGAGAAAAGCAAAAACCAAAGTCATTCCTGGCCACTGATAACAGTACTGAAATAATACATCTAGAAAAAAATCCCTGCCTCAAATGTTTCCTGAGGTATGGGATTAACTCCAGTTTTTACTGTAGCCTCATATTAAGGGCACAGACCACATAAAGGACTCAGAACAAGTTCTTACATAAAACACCAAGTGTCATTTAGGTGTTATGTCTGTGAGAACACAGCACTGCAAATTAAACTGGCAAAAAAAGTCTTTTAAATAATGATAAAAACTGGGCAGAAGGAGCTTTCTTTGTACACTGCACCATTCAAGGGCATCATGTTTTGATTCCCATTGGTTTTTTGAGGAAGATTCAGGGATATCTATTGAATGAGCCCTAAATATTTGTTAAAAATCATACAAACATTAAATACTAGGAGTAGAAAAAAAAGGGTTTGTGGAGGGTGGGATTCTTTTCGGATTAATTCAATTGTAATAAAAACAAATTACTGAATATTTTATTTTCCTTAAAAATTTTCCTTCTAGCTTTTGGACCTAGTTCTAAATCCTTCTGCTGTAATATTTCCACAGTCCTGATTAGGACAGATTTATTCAGGCTTGTCAAGATCCAATCTGCTAAAATTTAAAGAATAATTTAGGGGGAAAAGTTCATCCAGGTGTTCTTTCTACCCTAGGGCAGTACAGAGGCTTCAAAATGTGGCCTTTAAATTTCCCTAGGTGAGAACATGTTTATTTCATCTACAGACATTTCAAAATACCTCAATAAACAGATGCTCATGCAACTTTAACCAACATTTATTTATGAACCTTTACTTTACACTGGATTGCTGCAGTGAAACAGGAAATCCTCAAGAAAAGAATTTAAAATCCATTTTAGACCACTAGCTCATAGGCAGCTCTGCTGTTTGATAGCTGAAAAGCACTAATTTCTGTGACTGCAGTAATTTGAAGATCTCTGTATAATCTTACCAAGTTTTGACTTAGTAGTTCATAGTCAAAAACCTCCTTTTCATATTGCTCTGCAAGTTCTTTGCATAAAGCTATGGCTTCTTCCCACATCTGCAAAGCAACCACACATTTAAAAAGTAAATCCAGTACCAACAAACAAGTTTTCAATGCATCAGAGTTTAACTGCAGTTTTATTGATTATGTTTTTAAAGTGCAGTCATTTATTAACTGCACATTTAGAGTGGAAGACTCAGGGCAATCATAAACTTAAGGAAAGCAGATTAATGTTAAAAAATAAAAGTGTTTTATGATTCATTAAGGAAGGAATAAGTAAACCTGCTTTATTATTAGAGTAATATTTTTTAAAAAAAATCATTTAACCTTTCAGATAAATTAAAGAAAAAAAAGAGTAAATCACAGAGGTGATAACATTCAGAACATTTCTGAGGGGACTGACACCTGCCTGTTCCTAAAACACACACCATTTAACAAAATGCCCATAACTACAAGTCTTAAATTCCCACTTGCCCGGAGTAGCACCTTCTTTCCTTCCACACAACTCAACAGCTGCCTGTGACAATGACTGACACAGACCAGGACTGCTTTGCTCATCCGCTGTGGGCATCTCACAAAAGTGGTCCTAAAGCAGGAACCAGCTCCCTCTTGTGAGAATATTTCCCAAATTGTCTCCTCACCTATTCAGGGTAGAAGAGACTGAGGGGTCCCTGAGCAGAGCTCTCTGCTGCTGAGGGGACACTGCCAGTCACATCTCAGGCCATTGTCACGAGCTCCCAGGTGCTTTTGGTCAGGTGTTCCTGACCCTGGCAGCTGAGCCCTTGGCCCCTGGGCTGAGTGCAGGGTGCTGCAGATCATGGCTTGGGAGGGGTTGGTTCTCCTGGGACAGTGGGTGGGCACTGCTGCAGTGCAGCTCCTGCAGATGCCAACAGAAAACCTGAGAAGCTGAAGCTGAAACTTTCTGCCTTGTGAATTACAGGCAGGGTTTCCTTTGCAAGAAGCAGCAATGAATTTCCTTCCCCCTTTGTACCTTTGGCTACGGCTGAACAAGACATAATGACTTAAAGGTCCTATTGGGTCACAGGATTAATTATCTGGCACTGCACAGTTTCCTCCTGCTTTCCAGTCCTTTGCTTTATTTCCAAAAATCTCAGCTCTAACGCCATTGCACTGACAGGTAATTTTATTAACTTTTTTTGCCTTAAATTGAACTAAACTGGGCATCAGTTTAACTTTTAGGATGCAATTCTCAGTCCTCTCTGAAACAAATATGCCTATCTTGAACCATCTGGATTCTTTTGAGATAAGGGCTGAGTGGTTTAGAAATGGAATGTGTGCTGTCCATACTCTTTTCTTTGTAAGGGGAAGCAGATTCAACATTTTTTATTGTATTTATTGGTGCCTGACGGAGATGCTTGTGATGATGTGCTAAGACATTAGCCCTCTTTCCCTGTGAATGAGCTCATGGAAAGAACATTTTCCTGTGGCACAGATATGCTCTGGAATTAAGCCTCCAGGACACAATTTTTACTTGACCCACATTTCAAAGAAGCTTTTCCTTGCAGTTGTTTTATACAGGGCACATTCATGAAACACAACTATTCAGAGTAGCGCGGCAGAGAGATTTAGAGGGGAAGAACTCTCCAGACCTACCTTTCCTTTGTCAAAGTATTCTATGATCTTTTCATACAAATTCTCTTTCAGGTGTCTGTAGGTCTGTGAGCACTGGAACTCTGTTGACATGACTTGGGGTGCACACTGCTCATCTGACCACTGAGCATGAGAACACATCAAAAAGAATTTTCAGGTTCAGTGTTTCACAGCAAAGTCCCCCCTCTCACGAGATCTGGTTCCCTGGGCTCTTCTAAGTGTTCCCTTCCCAAGTCTTTTTTACCCATCCACAGACAAACTGGGAAAGGCACAGGGATTATTTAATGTGATAACCAGAACTAGATAGAATATTTTAAAAAATATTTTAAGATGTTATACCTGCCCATCCTTGCCCCACTAAAAAATTTTATATAAAAATCTACGTGAGAAAATTGGTTCCTTTTTTTTCTGGTGGTATCATCTTGACTGACTTGATTCAGATTTTTTGTATTAAAATATTTAATACACTATTATCTTCATCTATACTGTTACAGACAATATATCTCATATTTGTACAACCATAAAAAATCAAAATGAAGTTTAAGCACAAATTTATATAGTTCTGCATGAAAGTAAATTCCGTAAGAAATATCAGATTTTTGCTGAAGAACATTTACGTTTGAAATGTCGCCTTGTAATGGAAATTGATCTTACTGACCATTTTAATTGATACTGTCCATTACATTGGTAATGAACAATAGTTACAGTGAAAGATAATTAATTACCAGCTACAAAAGAAAGCCAACATAACCTGGTTATGTAATCCACATTATTTAAAATTTAAAGTTAGGTGTCCCCTTGTGATGGCTGGAACTATGTTTAATTTCATAACCGTTATGTTTAGGGTAGTAAGAAATTACCTAACTGAAAACTACATTTGTACACAATGTTCTCACTGTAAAGGAAAACCATTTTTTCTACCATATTTAGTTTATATTCAGCAATACAAGGCTTTTAATCACCTACTGAAAATATAATTTCAGCAATTAATGTTAATTTTGTACGACCTACTGCAGTATTTCTAACTAGAAACTTGAATACCCTTGTGGAAAAGAACTCAGAGATTAAGACATTCACTTCAGAATATCAAATTGAAAATTGCAAAAGCTTAATTATATATTGAGTTTAGAAAATCTAACCTTCAGGAGCCACGTATGGAGTAGAAGGGTATATGCTGCTTCTGTGTAATTCTCACAATCTAAATGAAGATCTCGCAGTTTATACAAATACCTGATAGAGGAGAGAGCAAGGATTAGGCTGGAGACTGACACGACAGGAATACTGAGCGTCAAAATGTTCCAGATAACAGGAAACTCCGTGCGTGTCACACCGGGACTCCCCAAAGAGTGTTCAAGGACACTGAGGGCGGCTGGAGCTCTGGGCATTTGTTGGCACTTTGCTGTGTTCTTTCTGTGCGCTGAAACTTCGTGCACGGAGGAGGAGAAGGAGCCCTCCTGCTCCTGTGGGCTGCAGTCAGCTCCTCCTCAGAGAGGAGGGATTGCTGCACTCAGGGTCCAAGACAGAGCCCCAAAGCAGCATCCCTGCAGGGCTCCTCAGGGCAGCTGCCTTGCCCTGCAGCTCTTCTCCTTTGCAGGAACGCGTTCTCTGCGTCCAGGTGCAACCGCAGCAGATAACAGGAGGAAGCAGAAAGTGGAAAATACCAGCCAGAAAGGCACAGCGGTCCCGGGTGGTGCTGGGGACAGAAGAGCTGTTCCAAGTTGAGTGCTCTCCTTGATCCCCATGGCAGCATTGCCGCTTCCAGCACAGTCCCTGCTCACCACGGGGCTCAAGCTGCATCTCCAGCAGCCAGGGAGAACACTGCGTCCCTTCCTCTGACTCACACCAGGGGTTTTGAGACACAGGAGCTCCGACACCTTGCTGTGCCAGCCCATGGCACTCCCATTCCCAGCTGCCAGCCCAACAGAAGGTTTTCCCCTGAGCAATGCCCGCACAGGGAGCGTTGTTCCCCAGCTGCTCCAGCTCACAGCTCCAGGGTGAGCTCTGGGTCAGCTCCAGGGCTCACTTCAGCTGGCACTCCGGGCTTTGTTCTTCACATTTTGCAGGAGAGGACAGGCAGGAAACAGGGAGCTTTTGAAGCAGCAAGATCTGCTGTAGCCCACATGCAAACCTCTTGGAGATAGCAAGAGGCCATGGCACACCTGCAGGAATTTGCCTTTGGACAGCAAGAGACCATGGCACATCTGCAAGAATTTGCCTTTGGACAGCAAGAAGCCATGGCACATCTGCAGGAATTTGCCTCTGGAGCTGCAGTTCCCACAGAAAATGCCCCAGCTCTAATCCTGCCTGTGGAGTGTTGCATATTGAAGGAGACTCAGCAGACCAGGCCACTCTACAAAACAAAAATGTTTTCTCTGCCATCCTAAAAGCATGATACACCCTCCCTCAAACCTCAAATATACCTGCACTTTCTTAATTTTAAACAGCAGACAATGAATGTTGAGCGATTTTATCAATTTGAAGTTATTTCTCGTGGAAAAAAATGCTGCTGCTGAATACATAGCACAGGTTCCCAGCTGCTGAAGGCTAAGCTAGCAACAGTGGAATGCAGATGAGAGCAGGGCTGCCACAGAGTCATTTGGGATGGTAAAGTAATAAATACAGAATTTCAAGCACAATGATAAAAACAGATCCCACAAGACATTATTAATTGCCCTTTTCAAAAGATATCTAATAGGATGGTTGCCATACCTGATGTACATCTCTTCACGGTTAATGTCCTTGTAGAAATTCTAGGGACACAAATATTTAAAGTTACCTCATTATGTCCTTTAATAAAATTATATTTATATCTAGATATAGATATAGATATAGATATAGATATAGATATATATATATACACACAGACTGAGGTTTTGCTTTCCTTGAAAGTTAGAAAGCATAGACAGCATGAAAAGTAGATTATTTACAGTCTATCTGAGGTTTAACCATGGAACTATTTATTCAATTAATATTTTTATTAGTTATGTGTATGGTTTTATACATACATATACTTCTCCAAGTTCATAATGGGATCATTACTGAAGGTTTTTCTATTGGAGAAGAGGAAAATATGGTTATCCAAATGCATTGACAGAATGCTCTAGCTACACTTGCTGGAAGCTGGTATGTATTGAGGCAGATGTGTAGCACTGTAGTTATGGAGCATGGTTGTGCAATACCTCTAAAGGGGCCAGTTCCAGGAATAAAGCTCATTTTTTTGTCACCATAACATGTTTACAGGAATGCAAGTTGCTAAGCCTGTGCAAAGTGTATGACAAGAATGGTCTCTTGAAGAGCTGCAGCAATTTACACCACACTGCACAGTGATTATTGAGGAACAAAGTCTGGGTGAGTGTAATACTTCAAAGGTGGCAGAAGTTCCTCCTCAGCTTTGAGGCGTTTCCTGGAGGAAGAATCTCTCTATGGGATATCTTCATCACAAAACAGAAATAGAAAAGAAGACAGAGTGGCCTAGGACAAGGTCAGAGCCTCAAACCTCTTGGCACCCGGCTGCAAAGGTGCCCCGCAGGTTTGCTGCTCGAGTTTGAAAGCGATAACTGTTGAGATGCTGAAGCAGCAAGTGGGTCAGTTCCTCATCCATCACAGCTTGACTCTGTCTATAACCCTCTGTCCCATTAAGCCTGTCAATAGGCACAGGCACATGAGCAGCAAACTTCCTCATTTATCCACAGAATCAAAGCGGATCAAGCATACAAACCAAACAAAGCAAATGGGTGAACCTTGCTTTCAGATTGATGCACATATCCGTGCAAAGGGTTATAAAAATCTCTTGCCCCAGAGTTTAAATCCCAACAAAATGTGGTCACCCACTCCTGCCCCCTTGAACATTTGTATTCATGTTTAATGAATGGGTTCTAAAGCTGTCCCTCCTCCCGCAGGCTGCAGGACAGAACGTACCAGCAGGTTCACGGTGCAGCTCATGCGGTTGTCCTTGCTCTCGTCGCTCATCACGGCGCGGTAATCCAGCAGCCTCTCCAGGAGCCCTTTCACCAGGCTCACAAAGCTTTCCACCAGGCTGCAAATGCCAGAGTGCTGCTTGGCACACTCTGTAAGGCTGCAAATACAGAAATATCGGTGCAATTCTGATGCCAAATACTGAATTAGGCCCAAATCAGCTGCAGAATGCACTGGAAATGCCCTCTGTGAATTGGTGATTTAGATATCCAGAAGACAGATGGCATATAAATCAAATAGAAAAAAAAAATAAAGGAACATTTACTTTTTCCTGTCTGAAAATGACTTTGAATTCAAGGGTGTACCACAACTTCAGGAGAGAGAAATCTGCATCCACACTGTCACAAACTCAAGTCTGTGAAATGTCACATGATTGCAGTAAATATTGTACCTTCCTTCCCTCAGCATAAAATGCTAAAATTCTTTCCTTCTCTTTGTACTGTTACATATGAGTAAAAGTTCAAATGAACAAAAATTACAATTTCAACTCAAAAAAGACATCACCAGAGTAATTTCATTTTGAGAAATAAGCAAATCAACTTTCTCCAGATTGAAAAGAGAAGCTTGATCCCTTCTGATAAAAATACAGGAAAGGGAATTTTATATTTTGGCATCATCAGTTTCAATTCACATTAAAAAAACATTAGCATATGCTGTTTCTAAAAAATGCTGCAGTGATTTAGGAGTAGAGGTTTCACTTCACTGTCAGAGCTTTGGTTTCAACATTAAACTCTTTAAACATCATTAAGTGTTTACCTGCATCTCGTTAAGGAGTATTTTCTGGTTTTGCTTAAGAGAAACTATTTCTTTCTTTGCTTTTCTTTTTTTCCTCTACTTAACATTCTGGTTTTCCATTGGGATTCTCTCTGACAAGCTGCATTTTTTATATATNCTATATTTTCACATATATAATTATAGATACAAGCTTTGGGTCAGGCAGAGATGCAGTTAATTTTCTCCAAGGCAGTCCTGCTTTATGTTGGTAGCTGGGAAGGTTCTGACCTCTTAGTGCTCAATTATCAATTGAGTTCTAAATTATTGTTTTCCAGACACCCAGGTAAAAAAATTATTAGTAATCTACAAGCACAGTATTTTTTAAACTCTAATTACAAAGTATACTGTTTTAATTAATAGCAAAACAATTTTTATTTTACTCCTCATAATTATTTGAACCTTCTTCAGAAAATACATATTCATATTGACTTCAATTGCAAAGAAATCCTCGAAGCTCTGGCCTAGAATGGAACCTCTGTAGAATACCCGGGAATAAAGTTCCAGCCCAAGCAAAGTAAAAGCAGTATCTGAAGTTTATTCCTTGGATTGTGCAGCTCCAGTGGAGTTACTGTCCTGACACAGAGGGAATGTGTACGTGGATGTCTGAAAGAACATTTATATTGTATAAGGTAGGAGGGACAGAGGTCAGCAGATGAAACCAGAACACTCCAACTGCTCTTGTCTCACTGGTCTGAAATTGAAATATTTAAATCAATAACTGACATATGGCTTATAAAACACACTGCAAATGGAATGGAAACTCTAAAGGGGCTGAAGAGCTGACAACTGACAGAAAAGGCTGGAGCACATTAAAAGATGTTTGTGGTAAAGAAAGTGAGAAAGCCTCAGAAACACATAGGAGACTGGAATATTATACAGGAAAATGGTGCTATTTTACATCTAAAGGTATCAGAAACAGTGTGAGAAACTAATGAAGGAAAATACAGCCCCCATTCAAGGGACTATTATGCATTTCTGCCACAGGTTCCCTTGGAGTAACAGCAAACAAGGCAGAGCTGTCAACGTTCCCTGACTGCACAATGAACACGAGGCACCAAGACATCACATTTCTTCCCAATACAAGCAGAACAACATTGCCATAAACCACAAGCTATTGCTGGGTCTCACCCAGCACGAAGTACATAACTCCAGTCACTAGAGAAAGGTGAACCAGAGTCCACATAACAAACTACAAAAAGAACAGGAGAGAAGAACTCCTGTCTCTTGAGGGAAGATTCAAAAAGCTGTATTGCTCAGCTTTATACAATAATCCCAATAAAAAAGACCACAAAACTTCAGAAGATTTTTTTACCCCCAGGAGGCAGCAACAAACCTTTGAATTTTTAAACAGAGTTTGAAAAAATAGAAAATTTTAAATAAAAAAATATTTGCAATAAAGCTGGAGGAAAACAACTGCATAGCATGGGCCGCTGCAATGATGGGGAACTGGAAAGCTGCCAAGCGCCATTTCCTGGTGCGCCTCTATTAGGAACTAAAACATGCCAGAGCATATTTTCTGAGCCTGAGGAGAAGTGGCACGGCTCAACTCGTGTTCATGGAGCTGCACTGATTCTCCTGCATCCCCCCAGGCAGGGCAGCCTTGCCCACCCTCCCTGCTGAGAACAACCCCTCACCTGTCCCACATGACCCCAGCTTCCCCTGGGCACTGTCCACACAGGCCACAACCCCTCAGGGCCACGCTCACATTTAGGTCTAGGGACAAATGCAAGCAGTAGTTAACCAAACTTCTGCTGAAGCTGTTTAATTTATTATGATGGGCATGAGGAAGCTCTGAGAAGCCAGTGGGCAAAGGTTGGTTGCAGAGGTGAGCAGCAACACAGCAGTCACTGAGTGCTGCTAAATATCTGCCTTCAGGTGACACCTGGAACTGTGCAGGAGTGCAGACAGCTATAGGAGATCAGCTGATGAAAAAGTGACCAAATGAATAAATGTGGAGGCAAATTTAACTGTGTCTCCTTCCAGGTGGAACAGGGAGCTGGGGACAGAGGCTTGAAGTTCCTGCTTTGAAAGGTGTAAATGTAAGAAACCTTAAACCAAACCAGCTGGGAGAACAGGTCCTACCACAGGCAGGTCTCCAGCCTGTGCTTCAGCACTCCATCTACAAGGGTCATCCAACAAAATTTGGAGATAAGATGAATTGCCATCTTTAGAAATGTGGAAATTTTGAACTCGAGGCCTTCTAGAAAGTGGGACAGAACCAAGGGGAAAAAATAGATATGTCAGAAAAAGAAGGGGGCGTGGCAAAGGCAGATCAAAAGCTCTGTAGTGTGTTTGATGACACTCCTTGACAGCACTGCTGACAGAAGGGGGTTAACTGGATAGTGCCACTTTCCAAGAAAAGCACTGGGATGAAAGAGCAAAGTGCAAACAAGGCAAGCAAATAATGTTACACAGCTCAGAAAGAGTGAACTTCAAAGGGTCACACACACAGGATCTGAGGGAAGCTTTGCTTTTTGCATAGATAAAGTCTCAGTTTGAGCACTCTCTCCATCTTTAAAGCAATGTAGTATTTCAAACTAGATGGAGACATTGTGGGAATGTCCAGAAAACATTCCATATGATAAACTGAAATATGGGGGATGTTTACCCTAAGGGAAATCCTGAAGGAAATTAGACAGCAACATTCAAATTTGATAAAAGCTGCTGCAAAAAGAAACAGAATAAATTATTCTTTATGTCCCCTGTGTGTGTACCCAAAGCTTTCATGGTTCATCTGATGAGAGATGTGACTTTGCAGAGGGACTGCTGCCCCTACCCAGAAATACAACCCATACAGGGAAGCAGGCTTTGAGGAAGTAAAACATGCACATGACATCACAAAGCCTTATTTAAATTCAGACTTATCTGATTAATTTATTGGAGTTCAATCTAGACATGTAAAAGTGCAGGCTAGGAAGGAATAACTTCATAATTTAGCTGAAGCACAAAACAATGAAAAGCAACCAGGAAAATAATTTCAGTGAGCAAAACTGCCATGCAAACCAGGTGTAGTGAAGCATTACGGTATTTCCAGTCCCTTCATGAAAAAGTTGCTGAGATTCTATTTTAGGTAAGATTACCAACCTGAGAACTAGGAGTAATAAGACAGAAACACATCCTGAAGGCATTTATTCTCATTATTCTCAGGCACTACTTACATGGACTCAAACAACTGCATGTAGTGCTCATCCCCTCGTCCTCCTTCCACCTCATGATCCAACTTCAAAATGATTTCATTTTCAAACTAAAAAAGAAAGAAAAATCAAAACACTGGGCAGCTATCCAGAGGTCAACACACTTGAATATGGCATTAAAAATGTACCTTTGTATAATTATGTCACATATTCCCAAGGATTAAATGCTTGGGCATATTCTGGTCTGGGCTTTCAGCACGGCTGAGAGCCTGGACACGGATTTTCACAAAGCTGCTCCTGCGCTGGGCACGTGAGACAGAAGCTCAGAGTCTGGTGCAGCTACAGTCTCTGTCCTCAAGCAAACAACTGCACCCTTCCTTCAGAAGACAGAAGGAAAGATCTACCTCAGGGTTCTTGACAAGTCATTAACACATCAAGAAGCACAGGGAGAGCATTAGCGGAGACCTACACTGAAATAAAGCTCAGTTGCTTTACACAGATCTAATTAAAACCACTGTAAAAATGACAGAATTCATTACTGTGCTAATGCAGCAAGTTTTCACGTTCTTCTTTGATACAAAATTTCACACAATTGTCACTACACGAATAATTCTGTTTCTCCCTGGAGTGTTTCTGTGTAATTGAGAGCTTTGGCAGGCTGGGATCAGCATCATCCCAACAGAGAACCGGAAGCCTCTCATGGTACAAAGAATTACTGTAGTATTTCAGATATGGTACTTTCAGATAACTGCAATGCAAAATATTTTACCTTATTTCAATATATCCTCGTGAAAACATTCAGCTCTGAGCTGAAGAAGCCAGGCCAGGGCTACACAGAGGAAAAGAGTCCTTCCTCTTAGAGCACCCAGCAGGTCATGCATCTCTTAAATGCGTTTTTAGAAATTCTTCAGTTTTAAAGAACATGACATTCTAAATGAAAATATTTTACTCGATGTACTTCCTTCAAGTAGGTTACGATTCAGACTTTCCACCCAGAAAAATGATTCATCATTTTTCAAGAAAAAAGGCCAAACTTTCTCCTTTTTCCTCCAGTGTCAAACCAGATCTATTGGCCACACTGATGCTGTGAACTGCTCTTGAGGCAGGAACTGAAGTGGCTGCTGCTTCCTTCAAGGAGCTTTGAAACAGCACCTTGAGCAGTTAAACTTCTCCACTGTTCCTACCAAGAGCAAAACCCGGGCTCAGAGCAGTGGCAGTGCAGGTACACTCTGCTCTGGACAGGGGCAGGGAGGAAGGAGCCATTTCCACCTCTTGGTTACTGCAGCTTTTGCTGCTCTAATATTAATTCTTTCTCTGTAATTAGAATATGAATGAGAGACTGCCTGTTGAACACTACGTACTCTACTAATATTAGAGAATAAAGAGCTACCATTGAAAAAATAGCTGAACAGAAAAAAATAAAATTGCTCTGTCTCATCCTGGCTGAAATAGAAGTTTAAAGGGCTCTGAATTAATATTTCTGTGCAAGCAGGATGTGTATTAGTGTTTAATGTGGGTAACACAGGTGTGTGGCCGTTTCAGGACAAGGAAATATTGAGCAAAATCATCCAATCCAGCCATTTTCTGTGGGCTTACTGCAGTAAGACAAGTCTGTGAATATAGTGCAGGTCAAGCACCAGTTAAATCCACCTCTTAAATCCTCCCTAGTACTTATTCAGCAGGTAGAGAATTGATTACTTCTCAAAGAGGCAATAATTTCACATTGCTGGATCCGAACAAAAAACTCTTCCTAAGCATCTTTCCTGCAGTTTCTCAACAAGCTGCAAGAGGAGAAAAAAATCAGTTGCTTGCATCAAAACAAAAAGTTGGCAGAAATATGAATAAAGTTTTCATGTTTCTGTGCAACAAAATTGAGCTCTGGAAAGTGTTTCTTCTTGTGCCTAATTGTCACTGGCACCAATTTAGCTTTAAACCCACCTGCTTCTCTAATAGATCCAAGGAATCTCCCTTGTTAATCACGTCCATGTTTTCCATGTTTTCCTGAAGCCCCAGGCTGTACAAACCCAGCCCCTGCTGCTGATCTCACATCCTTCTGAAACCCTTACACATAACAAGATTTCAAGAACGGAGAGAAAGAAATGTGGCTGTTTTCAGCAGGTAAATCCCCAGTGCCAGAGGAGCTTGCTGAGGACACCTCAGTCACTCTCTCAGTGACCTCAGAGAGCTCAGAACATCAGGACACTGCCACAGAATCGGTGCCTGCCCTCGAACTACGAGTCTGGAAACCCAAGCACACAGCAGCAGCCAGCATTGCTTTCTGACAAGGTCCCACAGCAGTCAGGAAGGAAAGCAAACACAGAAAATTTCCCAGATGGCTCCAGCAATTGGCAGAGCCCACGAGAGATACAAAACTGAAAATACCAAACACAAACAGAATGATTTATTTGAACAAAAATATAAACACAGATGAATTAATCTTTCCTAAGCCAAGTTAAATATGCAATGCAACTCAAATCCATGTTTATTTAAATGATATTTTCATTTATTCCACAAAAAGCTGATTTTCCTTTTTGTTTGTTTGTTTGTTTTTTTAAACAAGCATTTTCTGTCTCCTGGCCTCAGATCACAGCTTGAACAAGCAATACGAGGTTCCTTGATGATGGATCTTCCTTCAGGAAGCCTTAATAAAATGCACAACCTGATCTCTCAAGGAAAGGAAAGGTGGGCTATCAGCATTTGGAGGATGGGACTTTTTTAACCCTGTGTGTCCAACACATAAGCAACGAGCTTCTCTTATTTGAAGGAGAAAGGAATACATTTAGAGAACTGAGTCTATCCACAGACACAGGGATGAATAAGTTTGCTTTCCAAGATTCCCAGCTCTCTGAGCTCATGATAGGCAGAGCCTCGAAAGCTAAAATTAGTAGATATTAATGGCTCCCTCTCTACATCTTCAATTAGAGTTAAAATTATGAGCTTATGTAACACTGCTCTGGGTGAATGGAAATTACATGTGCAAGGTGGAAAGGATTGCAAGAAAATGTCTCATGTATCCTACACCTACATACAGCTTCCAAGCCATTACATGTATTTGTAGAGCAATTCATTCTTGAGACAGCCACAGGTGGAATTTTGTTTTCTCTGGGATTAGACGATTTCCTAGAAATAACTAAATAAAATGAAATCCTTGCTTGATAAATTCAAATGACTTTCTATCCTTACTGCCTGTATGCTGTGTCCATACAGCAGGACACAGCCCCCAGCCCCACCCCTATGCCCCAGAAGAGATTCCTGTCCCAGCATAGCACCAGGGATGTGAACAGAAACAGGATTTTGGGGAAAGGTTATTAAATCGTGTGGGAGGTACCAGACAAGCTCTGGTTCCTGTGCTGGTACAGGCTCAGCTCATAAAGATGTTTCTGTTTGTGCTTTTTCCCCCCCTCTTCTCTCATTAGAGAAGATTAGATTAGAAATAAATTATTTATTTTTAAAGTTCCACAAAATTATGTTTTAAGTGAATGTCATTCTAGGCTCCTGAGTGCCCCAGGCACTCCTGAAATAACATGCTGTCATTCTCAAAATTTTATACTAAAGCTTTTAAAAAACATCCTTTATACTTCAAATGTCAATTTGCAGATGAAAATTGTCACTACTAAAACCTGGAATTTAGGTGCTTGTGCATCCAGCAATTATCCATTCATATTACTTATTTGCTCCTTTAAATTAAGGTGGTAACAATTTTAAAACATAAAACTTAATGTTCCTTTCTTTTAAAATACATTATATTAAAGGACTTACTAGAATGCCTAAACTTACAGAGGCAAATTTTTTTATCTTAATTACCTCATCCATAGCAGAGGAGAGGACAAACCCCATGATTCTTGATGAGCAAATGATCACAATTCCTAAAGCAGAACATTAGAGTCCAATGAGACTCAGCTGCTCAATTATGAAATAGTTTTTGCACCATCTGATGAAAACTCCCTCTTTTCCTTAAGCTGCAATAAACTCGATGTCCTTGCTCCTTGGCACTGTAAAATACCACCTGAAACTTATTTTTATGGCAGGAAAGCGACTCAGTGGGCACTGGAGTGCCTGGCCTCTCCCGGGCTCCCAAGCTGCTGCTCCTGTTAATCAGGCAGGATGACGGATGAGCTCTCAGGGTTCCTGGGCTGTGCAGATCTGTGTGTTTCTCCCAGGAGATGAGGTATAAGCCATGAGCAGGAAAACATTTTTAAGAAGGCAAATATAGGACTATCAGGACACGGAGGGAACAGATGCACAGAAACAAAGTGGTTTTTAATCTTGGCCTTGAACCAAAAGCTTTGCTCTGTGGAAAACAGACCAAAATGGAAATTCCATCTGCTCATTTGTTCCACACTTCATTGACACAGAAATGCCCCAAATGATTTAAAGTATTAAACATAGCTGGGTATATGAGATATTTATATTTACATGTGTCTAAAATTATGCTTTTTTGTTTGTCATTTTCCCTGACACAGACTGTCCTGAATTAATTATTTGTGTAACTACGCAGCTGAATATCCAGTTTATAATTTACTGTGGGAGGCAGTGTGCAAACACAGAACAAGGTGAGTCCCTGCCCAAAGAGCTCGAGGAGAATGGAGATGTCAGCCAGGGATGGATCCTCCACTGCCCAGGCAGACACAGCAAGCAGGGGCAGGAAATTTGGGTTACAATATCCAGTGCCCTGTCCCACCATCCCAATTTCTATTCCATCAACCAAAAACATTTCAGAGCAGTTACTCTGAAAAATTACATTTTCTTTTCAAAAATGACTGCCAAAACCACTCCAGGAATTTCAGTTTTTCGCTGTGATTATTTTTTCTCACAATAAACATTTAGAAAAGCTACAGTTTCCTGCTAAATCTGACAACATATAATTAATTATTCACTGCTACTCCTGTCAGATACTCTGTATTAAAACCTGGAAGTTTTGACTTACTAATATTCTGTTACAAGGCAGGGGGATAAAGAAATATTTAGATTATAGAGGATCCCTAGAGGTCATTTAATTCTATCTCCTACTTAATGAAGGGCTGACTCCAATGTAAGTCCTGCTGCTCAAAACCTTTTCCAGTAAAATCCTGAAAATTTGGATTAAGATGCTGCGATCTCCCTGGGCCCCTCTTTGCTGTTCCATTTATTTGTTGCTGTCATTGCAACAAGTCAAGCTAAGTCACTCTGGAGATCCTACATTTGCTATTTCTTTGGCTTTTAATATTTGGGATTGCACTTTGTGTAAGCAGAAAAGCTCACTCGACAAACATTTACCAGAAATACTGAGCACATGGTATTTAAATGCATGTTCATGCAGAGCATTTATAATTACCTTCTTGAATTCTCCTGTCCTCTGATATTCACACAGCATCATGTCAAAGAAAATTGGGATCGTGGCTTTTCGTAGCTCAACTTCTGGAATAAGAGTCATTTCCAAGATGGGCCCAACCATTCCGGGAATAAAGCAAATTTTATTCTGGCCTGAAACGAAACCAAAAATTGAATATTTGAGGAGCGAACCAAATATTTTTAGGAAGACATCTAGGAGCTGCAATAATTTAAAGCAGTGTTTAAGCCATCTGTGTTGGTCAAGTCTTACAACTCAGTCACTTCATTTCTTCTCAAAAGCTGGGGGCACGTGAATGGATACTGAATCCTGCTAAGGTGCCAGAATGCAGTGCCAGGAATAAACAGGAATGCCAGAGGAGTTGATACTTTCAGTGAAGAATTCAATTTTTTCAGTTTTTGACATCCCCTTATAAATATTTGGAGTAGGAAGTAGTAAATAACCCTAAGAACCGCCCAAATTCTACCGGCAGGAGAGCACAACATGGTAATGTCACATGGACTAACCTTTCTATGGAGGAGAAAACCATTACTGGCTTTCAGAATAAAATTAGACATTGCAGCAAGAATCAACCAACGCATCAAAATCAGCATTAGTACCAGAAACAGCAGCCACAGAATTCAGCTGCTAAACTCACACTGAATTATCTCATAGCACCTGGGTTACATCAAATCTGCAGAACCAGGTCCCAGGCGTGGCTCAAACTGCCCTGATCCGTGGAACAGAGCAAACCCAAGGAGCTGTGTGAAGGGTCAGTGCTGCCTGAAGCTTGTGAGGAGACAAAAAAAAACCTTCCCATCAACAAATGTGAGACTGGTCCCAAGCTAAGGAGTGTCCTGAGTCTGATGCTCCTCTCTAATGTGGGCCACGTGAATTTTCAGTGCAAACGCCACACAAAAAATTTCCAAGATAAAACAAGTATTCTACCTAAGTTGATCCCAAAGGAGTTAAAGAGAAACTGTCAAAGGAGGAGCAGCAAAACCTGGCTGGATGACAAATGTAAGAACGTTTTTGGAATTTTAATCCAAGCAGATTCCAAATCTGAGTCTCCTAATTTGCAGAACCATAGGCTCAGGCTGAGCAGTAAGCTTCTCAAGGAAAATTCATCCAGTATCTATCCTGGCAAAATAAGGTTCTGAAATCTGATTTCAGTCATGCTGGAAATCTGAGAGAAGGTTGTGAGTTCTCTTTTAAATACAAACCTGGCAACAGTCCAATTGTATCTCATGTTGGCTCCAAGCTTAATCACAGGAGTGAAAACATAAGTTTTATGTTAAGTTGTCAAGTTCAAATAGCAGAAATATTTACAAAAGCACTTCATGTCAGCGATTTGTCAATGGAACAAACATTATTTGACAGATTCAGTTGCAGTGAAGCTCAGCTTGCTACTCACCAAGTTTGTACCACATGTCACGGATAGCAAAGCCAATTAAACGTCTCATATCTCCATACCTGGGAGAAAACGAATATGAAAGGTATTTTTATAGTTAACTTTTTTATCATTTTACTACAAAATTAAAGATATAAGCTAAAGGATATATTTTGCTTACTTGTTCTGGATTTTGTTGTATTTTGCATGGGAAAAGTTTTCTAGCTGTAGTGAATCTTGGGTTATAAAAGCCACAGCCAAATGAAAATAGTTGTTCCACAGCTGTAAATTGAATATAAGGAAATTATAATAATTTTGAGGAAAGCAGGAATAATATTAAATGATGCATAATGCAGAATAATTTATGAAACCAAATGATGCAAGCAATATGAGATTTTTATATTATGCAGAGATGTACATCATTAGTATTATGCAATTAGCAGAAAAGCAAGAAAGATGAATTTTAATAACCACTACTACACATTTGCTCTTAATAACAGAGCAGCTGAATCAATATTGCTAAAAAAAAGATTCACATGAGATTCATTAGCCAACAACATAAAACCCTGAACCAAAGCAGGACTGGGAGAACATGTTACATGCTGGTGGATCTTAACAAACTGGAGCTGAAGGCACTGATGTAATTACACTGCACTTGAGCACCATTTCAAAAGGCATCTCCTGCCTCCTCTTCAGATCCTACTTCAACAACCATTTGTATGAAATTCCAGTGTAATTTGTGAAGAGCTCTCCACATGAAAGAAGGACAAAATACATCCCTAAGTAACAGCTGATAGTACTGAGTCTGTACTTGAAGTAGACAAAAAGCCTCTGTGCTTACAGTGCACAACCCTTCATTCCTGAAAGCAAACTATTTGTTCTACGGACAATCAGAAACAAGCACTTCTCACACACTAGAAATGGAAAGGGAAGAGAGAAACTTCCCTAGGAAACACAAATTTAAGGAAGGAAATGCAATTTGCAGAAGCTTTTAGGCAGTCAGCAGCAGCTTTAAACACTTAAAAATGCAGCTGTAGCTAAAAGCAGTGGTGGGGCTCAGAGAGAGCAGGAGGCAATGGGAAATGTATTCAGTGGTGATTCAAAGGATGGAACAAAACATGGACAGAGCTCTTCATTCTGTATGGTACAACACAACCCTGGTTGGGAACCCACACTGAACAGCCTGGAAACAAAATGTTCCCTCAAAACTTAAGTGGCCTTTGTAGCTTGGAAAACTCTGGTGTGCAAATAACCAGGAAAAACAGATCCCAACACACGAAACCACACCGAGAACCACAGACCTTTCCCATAATAAATACAATTTTCCAACGTCCTCTATAATTTGTAGAAGATGCTGCTGTTAATTTATCCCTCCCCTGGAGGCCCAGGCAAGGCTCAGCCCAACTGAGCTGCTCCTGTCCCAGCCCTTGGAGGGCTCTGTGTGTGTGTGAGCACAGCTGGTCCTGCTGCACACACCCAGCTCCATCCTGCAGCCAACCCAGAACCTTGCTGATTCCCCGACAGGCCTGGCTTACTCTCTCACCATATATTTTAAGAGATTATTTTGACCAGTCTGGGGTTCTCAGCCCCTTGAGAAGATGTGTTTATTGATGTGCAGGGCACTCTGTATGTATCAATTATAGCAGTGAAATGGAAAAATTCTCAGATTGTTCTAGATTGTGGAGAGAAGGCGTATTTCTAAATGGTTTCTTATTTCATTTAATAATGAATTTTTAGTTCAGTGCCACCTTTGTGAGAAACACACCCTACAGACTCAATCTCCTTACTTACCTTTTCCTTCCATCCTCAGAGCACCCCAAAATGGCTGAAAAAATGGGAACCTTTCCCTTCCAGTAGCATATTCAAATTAAGGACTCACAAGACTTCAAGCACCAAAATTAACTTTAAAACTCTATGAGACAAAGTAGTCTCTCTCTAAAGTAAAATAATATGGAAACAGATTTTAAAAATGCAGAAGTTATTCTTATGAGACATGTTTTGTGTTCTCCTAACCCCACAATAACAGTCCAAGATGTTTTAGACATCTGTCGAGTTGGGAAATATGGAATTAATTTAGTAGGAAATTTCCAGCCATCTCATGAGGAAGAGATTTGGTAGTTATCCTTAAAAATCATCCAAGAGTAAAGGCTGCAGCCTCCTCCTTCACACACCTCTGGAAGCTGATATTTGCTGTTGGAAGGATCAAATATGAGATTCAAACTCTGTAATTTGATAATTTTCAAATGCACAATATCATAAATAATATATAAAAATATATCACTTTAATATTGCCAGAATAGGTAATTCTAGCTAAATTTCCCAATGGTTTCATTCCCTATTAACCTCTGTCTGTCACTGCCATACATAGATTTTTGCAGTGTGTATTTTTCCCCTGTGTATTTGTAATGCATTGAGGGTTTTGATTTTGGGGTTTCTAAAAGAAGATTTTAACATTAAAAAAAATAATTGCACACTTCTGTTTGTGATGTTGAAATACATTTCATTATAGCTGAGTCATTAATGGAGCATAGTCCATGCAACAAGGGTAGGAAAACACAAAAAAATAAGCATTTTTTTTTAAGTCAGACTGACATTGGATTTTGGACTATGCCTTTTATAATAAAGTTCTGTGGCATAGGTGATTAATATATGAATTATAATCATTATAACAGCACAGATATAGAATTATAATCCTTTCTGATGCCCTGTAAATGTGGTGCTAATGCAGGGAAGGGAGGCAGGAGCAGGAATCAATAACCTGCATTTCCAGAACAGAGGCTCTACAGCAGCTGTGCACAACAAAAGGGTTTGGGTTCGTTCCCTGCCCCGGAGGTGTCAGAGCTCCAAGCAGGGACATTCCCGAAGGAATTCTGCACAAAAGGCACTCCAGGAACCCAGGGGAGCCTGGGCTGGGGGCGGTCACAGGGCGGGTGTTCCCTCCCTGCACGGAAACTCCTCCTGTGCAGAGCAAGGCTCCGGACCAAAGGTGATGAGCCAGGAGGTGACAGTGACAGCAGGGTGACAGTGCTCTGTCCTGGACAGAGGGAACACCCCCAATGGCATCAGGGGCCAACAGAAACAAAAATGTCCTGGAATCATCCTATTTACCACAGGTGACATCTTCTCAGAGGATACCAGGAATGCACTGCATCAGTACAGAAAAATCACACACTTTTTTTACAATTAAACCAAAGACACCAGGGTGACCTTTAGGGAACCCTTTTTCGAAAATATATTCCACAATTTTTAAGATTTTTGTTTGTTACGCCTCCTCTGGAGAGCTCATCTCAACTCCTGCATCCTAAATCCAGAATTTACAGCTTTTGAGGGTGTAGCTGTTCTGCTGCCCTGCAAAAGCCCAGCTGCTAAGCAGTGGTCTGGACACAGTAACCAATCTTCACATTTGAAATTGGCAAATCGCTAAAGAACTGCTACTTGACACAAACCAGCAAAATCCCAGCATTGCAATGTCTTTTAAGACTGGATGTTATGTCAATGGCTGAATTTCCCTCGTCTTTACCAGGAGAGGCTGATAATGAATCCTGCACCACCAGCACTCCCCACCTCCAGAGAAAAGGAAACACCAAAGGCAGCACAGAACAAATCCTCTTACAAGGGCATAACGTGGTCCTGACTGGGAGCACCAGTGGTGAGGACACCCTTGCCTGAGACAGCTCTCCAGTCAACTAACAGAATCTTTGGGAATGTTATTTTAAATAATATCAAGAGCAAACAAACAAAAAGATGGAAAAGAGAAAAATAGGCAATTTTCAGTCACACTGATGAGATTTTTTACTGACACGAAATGTGACAAGGAAGTCAAACAAGCAACGAGACATTGATTATCATGGTCTTCAGGGGAAAGTCTACCCTCAGACCTGCTTGCCTTTTTTTCTTGTATGCCATCAATATATCTCCTTATCTTCTCTCCATAGGGTCATCCTGAATTAATAATCTTAAGCTAGAATACTTTCCACAGCTGCAAGCCTTCAGACTTTAGCCTGCAAGCTCAGAACCTGTGCCTGGAAGGAAGGACACCTGCCAGCTCAACTGCTCCAGCTCCACGTGCCAAAGCAAGAGCTGCTAAACTGCTCCAGACAGGTGAACGGCTGAATTCATTCTTCAGAATCCTGGAGTGAGAAAATATTCCCTGCCTTTCTAGACAACCTGTTTCAATATTTAGCATTACCTCTTTATATCTAACATAAAAGCAAGAAAATATCTTGTTTCAAATCCAGGGACATGAATAGAATAGAAACTGCTAAATATTGAGGGGTTTTACCTATTCCAATAATACCTGCTGAAAGTCCAGATTTCTGTGCATTAAATCCTCATGTTCCAGTTTATGTTCAGTACTGAAGAATGCAGAGTCATGCATTATGCAAGATCCTGTCCCTGTTTGTACTGCAGGCACCATGGATATTGGGAGCTCTCCTTCACTCCTACTTCATGGTTTATTTTTGGTCAATCACTTAATGAAATTTCACTCTCTTCTCTCCTGTAAAATTATTTCCTCTGGAGCTAACAGCTTTGTTTTATCAGCACAACAGTAAATATTCCATAACAGAAGCCTTCCAGGCTGACCTGGTTTTATTGTGCTAAGTTTTGCTGTGTGCTGACATTGGAGAATCTCTGCAGGACACAACCTTTGGGTGCCACTGATGTACTGAATCCATCCCTTGTGCACTCTGTGCAACCCCAAAAACAACCCCAACCAAAGAAAACCTCCCTATCACCCAGCAGGCACAAAACCTCAGATATCAGATGATTTTTTACCTCCAAGACCAAAGATTCCCAAGCGCATTGTGGCCCTTGCTGCCTGCCCAGTGCGGTGACAACCTCGGTGTCAGAGCTTTGGGATGAGGGAAGGGCTCCCTACCAAAATGGGAGGGTGGATCTGAGTGATGACTGTGCTGAGGCAGGAAATTTAACAGCCCTTCTCTGCTGTGCCAGGCAGGGGTTTGGGATTTTTCTCTCCATCCAGCAGCCTCAGCACTGAACCTATGGCTTTAAGGCAATGCCCAGTTCTAAACTGAAGGACTGGACCCACTCTTGACCAGACACAGCCCATCCTTCCCAGACCCTAAATGCTAACACCTCTTTCCCTTCCACCTGAATCACATAATAAATGATAAAAGCAATTTGCTTTGCAAACAAGAAAGAGGCCAGGAACTTATTTTTCCTCCATTTAACAAGCTCAACCAGAGCAGCAAAAAATTTCTTCACTGCATTTCTCTAGATTTAAACAACACTTTCTTAGACGGTCAGTTGCTTCACAGTTGACTTGCTTTGTTTGCTTTGGTTGTCTACTATTTATTGCCATGCAACCACTCAGCCAAATGAAAATCCTCAGATCTGTTTTCCTGTGCTTCAAATGGCTTTTCAAATTTTTCTTTTAATTAAGACTCTGCTTCAGCTCTTAATAATCTGATCTGAAAACACCATCCTGCAAGCAGTAAAAATCATACTCTTGTTTACACAGAAATTAAAGGTGTGGCATCTTTTTATTTAAAATAACATTTTGACTGATTTGCAGCTCTGTTCTCCCCAGCACATTCAGCTCCTCCTGCAGTGGGCTCAGGGACCTGCCCCAAGCACACCCGGGGGTTGTGATGTGTGGGGCTGCTGCTGGGGCTGGAGGTGGGAATGAACAGCCCCTCTAACTATCAGGCTGTGGCTCTTAACAAACATCAGAGTTACACTCTTCCAAGTTTTCTGTCAAATCAAAATAGAAAAAGCAAATTTCTTTGTCCCATTCTCAATTTTTTATAGGAATGTAAATAAAAATAGAAATACAGCCACACATCAGCTATAGTGTAAGGTGAATGATTTTGTGAAGTACAGGGGTTTCTCATTTACTTTGAGTTAACCACTGCTCAGGTTTGCTTACAGCCAAGATATATTAATACAAAAAGATGCACTATGGGAAACCTATTTAAATTTATAATTAACAATGTGCTTTGCACTGGTCAGACCTTTTATAGTCCAATAGCAACTTTTAAAATAGGTATATTTAGGGAACTCTTAGAAGGTTTGCAGAGCTTTTATTCGTGAAAGAAAAGTAAGGTAACACCTTGATTTGTATTTTGAAGTCTAAGGCCAATTCTTTACAGGGCACCACTTATTTACTGTAACATTGTTTACCTTACTCAGAGCCTCCAGATATTTGACAAGTCATGAATAAAAGAGCATTAATGTATCTCCTTGAACTACAAGGTGCAGTGTTGAACTACAATATCCCTGGCTGTTTGATAACATTTTGGGAGGCACAGAATTGCCACAGGAAAGAGCTGAAATAAAGTCTCCAGATCAAACTGCTGCTTTCACATTTGAAAAATGCAGTGTACACCTTAATAAAACTTGGACAGATCCAGTCTTTGCAGTCTGTGTGGTTTTGGTATCCTGCACATGGTGATTCTTTCATGCCTTTGGTATCTGCTTTTAAACATTACTGACACATCCTGCAGTAAGAAGTGATCAAGTGCTACACAAACAATAGGTTATAAACTGCTTGTTAATAAACTGACAGAGCCCAAGACAGGTTATATCATAGACATGTCAAGGGTCTGAGAGTTTCCCACAGGGATATTTACTAAAAAAATATATTTTAAGTTCATTGGAAGATACATCATTCATTGTCATTCAAAAATCTTAACATTATACATATATACATTTGTATAATCACATCTTTTGAAGGTAAAACATTTTTAATGAAATAAAGCAGGAAAAAGCTCTACATTTCCTACTTGGGGCCACTGTAACTGAGTGTGAATCTTTTACCTTTCTTTTCACTACTGTCTTTCAAACTCTTCCTGTGTGATGACTTATGTGGCTCCTCTGCAGTTATTTGGGACCAAGGGGTTTTCTACTGAGGACCAAGAGACCAATTCCCAAATAGATTTAGCACAAGTGGAAAATTGAAGATTGAAGGTGTGAGATGAACCATAAAACATAAAGCCTTGAACTTTAGTAAATACCTTCACACACCATGATCAGGCAGCACTTAGTGACAAATCCTGAATTTAAAAGCATATTTACATTTTAATACCAATTTAATGAATGTGAAAACTACAGATATTTTTATCTAAAGGAAGCCAAACATGGTGAAACACATAACAAAATAGTTCAGTTGCACAGAATGATATTGAACAAACAAAAAAACCCAATTAACCCTAATTAAAAATTATTACAGAAAGAACTAATAAAAATAAATAGATTAAGATAGACTTGTCAGGGAAGAATACAAGTCAAAAATAAATTCTAAGTGCTAAATACTCCAGGAATCAGCCAAATTAAGCTCTTTCTGTCCTACACGCTTAGCACTGACACTGTAAAGGCTCCGTGTGTAACAACTGAGATTGACTTTTTGAATTTACTTGGCTGGCTAAGATAAAAAAAGAGTTATCTTCTTGCCAGTCCTGAGCAGAGCTACAGAAGAAAATGCCCTGGTTGGGTGCCTTATCATAAATAATCAAAGGTCAGTTCTGGTGTCAGGTGGGAGATGGTCCAATCCTGCCCCACTCAAATCCCCAGCCCGTGTGGCACTGTAAATGTCAGACTGACACTGGGGCACTGCACCAGCAGGGGCTCTGGCACACGTGCTGCCTTGGCCCAGCTAAAAACCCTAAATACTCACCTGGACTTCAAAATTCATGTTCTCCAAAAATTTCTGGTTCATCGTCTCTGCAAATTTGTTGATGGCTCTCAAGAAGACCCTAAAAAAAAAAAAAAATAGCAGTGATGCAGATAAATGAGTGTAACCTATGGCAATCAATACCCACTGTGTGTGCCAGTGGTGGAAGCACATTGGCACAGAACACACTGGGAGCATCACACCTGAGCACAGCAGGTGACAATCTGTACAGCGGCATGGGATTTAAAGTGTTACACATAAAAAAAAATTACACAATTGTCAAAAACTTTCTCCACCTCTGCCGGAAAAGTCAGACAGTAAATTTTGTTTCCCCTGCTGCACACTCCACTGCATTCCTGAGAAAACAGAGTCATTCTTTTAAAGGCAATGTCACCTTCTGCCAAAGCCAGATCATTCACAAGGATGGCATCACCTCCTCTCGGGGTTTGGCAGCTGAAAAAGCTCCTGTGCTCACATCATTACTTAGGAGCTGCCACTTCAAAGATATTAAGTGCAGCTTTTCAGCTTTCTTACAGGTGGGGAGGGCAGGAGAACACCTCTGCCCACCCTCCTCTCCAGGTGGATTATAAAAAACATCCCAAACAGTGAAAATACACATTCAAAATACTGTACAGTTACTTCTTCCAAGAGTTAGAGCATGAGCATTGACCCTCCAGCCTGAAAAGCAGCACCTATTTAAGCCCTTGATTAATGCAGCATGATTAAGTCATGTTTCTAAAGCTAATTTTTTTGTCTGACTTCCCAGCACGGGACATTCGTAAAACAAAAATCAATTGTATCTTTAAATATTTATAAAGTTTATTTTAATAATTCAGATGTTTTCAAAATTGGAAATTGACTGAAAGTGATCATTTGCCTCTGCTTCATAGGTAATTTTTTTAAAGCTATTAAGTGGAAATATTTCTATGGAAAACACTGTAGGGGCAAACGGAAAGGTGAACACGAGGGAAAACCAATCCTAATTGTTCAAATATAATGATTGGCTGTCAACTAGATACTCCAAGTCAGGAAAAAATCTAATAGTTACAACAGCTAGGTCCAGAAATCCCCACCACGTCAGTGATAAGCAACGGCAGAGAAAGCAATAATTCAATAATTAGGATTATCATCAAAAGATTAAGAAACCACAGGATATCCATGTTACTGTCAGAGGAATGCTTGTGCTGGATTCTCTGTGGTGTTTTGGTGTCCCATCTCAAAAGGATAAACAAATAGAAAAAGAAAAGAGAGAAGAAAACGTGCAAATAATTGTGACACAGAAATGATCCTCAGTCAGGGACACTGTGACAGAGGAGAGAGGTGACAGGATCTATGAAATTGAAAGTACCATGGAGATGAGAGACTGAGTGCTCACAGCTTCTCAGGGAAGATTCAGAGAGCCCTGAGCCCAACCAGGATGTGCATCCAAAATAAGAAAAGCCAGGTTTTGTGTTAATCTTGCTCAACTCTGCAGCTTTTTGCTACGGGATGCTGCGAATGCCTGAGTTTTACACTGGCTCAGAAGTGATCAGACACATCAAAGACTAAACTGAAGGGAGGACAATTCAATGCCATGGGTCACTGGAGGCTGGTAGAACACAGCAAACAAGCTCTGCTCCCCTGGCAGGCCTCTATGAACCACTGGAGAAACAGAACAGTCAGGGAAAGGAGGTTTTGTCTGATGACAAAAAAAAAAAAAGATAAATCAGAAGGGCTAAGTTCAGTTTCTTAATGAGGGAGATAAAGTAAAGTTGAGCTTTTGGCAAGTTTACAACAGGGAATCCCACTTAACCACTGAGCAGTCACCCAAAGGAGCTCCCTGCTTCATTAGAGCAGTGACTGCTGCAGTGAGATCCCTTGCTGTGGGTGAGCTTCTCCAGGACAAAAAATGTAAAGAAGAATTTCTTCCCATCCGTGTAACATTCCCCTGTATTGCTGATGGGATCAAGGAAATTCAGCATTTCCGCACATTTCCCCATCTTGCCAAGTCCTTTTTCTTGGGGTGACCAGAGGGATGCTGCAGGAGCTGTGGGGGGAGGTAACAGATTTCTGATGGTGCTGTGTCACTCACAGCATCATCCCACACACTCAGCTGAGCTCCCTCCCCGAGGTCCAGGGCATCCTCTGATCTCATCTTCCAGCACTGGCTCAGCTCATCTTGCCAGCTGAATTAAGGGCTGATTTGTGACAAGCCAAGTGGCATCAAATCTCCTCCAGTTCAAGAAATCGAATTTTGCTCAGTGCTATCACTTGCAGGCTGTCACTGCTCTGCTGAACACCCCGTGCACGCTCCCAGGGCTGCCCAGTGCCCCCAGTACCATTTCCCAGGCTTTGTCACCTTCATGTGATCAACTCCCAAATGTGATTCCTGCTGGAAGCTGTCCCACACTGCCCACAAACAAATAAACAAGTTCTTCCTGACTGCTCCCCTCACGTGGGGACATTTATCTCCTCCAAGCTGCCTGATACTTGACACAAACAGTTTAAGATGCTGCAAAAAAAGGGATTCTAGAAGGGTGATTTATGTCAGGCAGCACAAAACCCCACACAGCTCGGCAGAATGAAGACAGGTTATTCTGTGGCATCATCATCGTTATTCTTCTGAACAGGAATTCTAGGTCAAGGTCTTTTCAGTGTTCAGTTTTCTGTAGCTCTGTATTGCTCTAGACCCTTGGATTTACAAAGTTTATTTCTTGCCAACTCACATAAGCAAGTTCTGGAGCTCCAGCTGCTCAGGGAGAGCATTTCCCTTCACTCAGAGTTTTTGGCTGGAGCAGGAGGGGGCGTTTCCCATTTCTGAGGCTTTGAGGCTTTTTTAATTCCCAAATTCTGTGCATTTCCACACTGCTCTGACACCACGCTGATACACATCACCTAAAGGTCCAGTCTAGGCGGATTCTGGTACAATCTGGTGCTAATAACTTTTCTTGCAATAAAAAGAATCCCACACTTTTCAGTACTTTACTCTTTAAACAGAAATATTATGCAAGGTAGAGCAGAAATAATCATAGCTTAAACACACGTGAAATTTATTAGTGGAAATCTATTTCCTAGTATGGGAATATTACTGGGTATAATAAAATTTTTTGTGAAGAGCTTGTGGTTTACTTTTAGCCATATAGAAAAATCCCAAGGACATCTAAGAAATACTGAGGTATTTAATGCCCAGTAGAAATCATGGAAAATATCAAAAATATTTACAGATTTATGTACAATATGATTATATGTAAGCTGTCTTCTGTAAATAACCCTTTCACCCTCACAAATATTTTTATCTGACAGATTGGAATGACACATTTTCAGGGAGCATGCAATATTTCCAGACTGTCAAGTTCCAAATATTTTCATGCATTTGTATTTTGCCTAAAGGGTGTATCTATTCCTGTCATTGGGAGTCACTTAGGCAGTAGGTTTGAATGCTATTCCTGGCTCCTGCCAATGCCTCAGTGATTTCACTGTCCTGCCCCAGTCTCCACTTTCACCAAAAAGGGGCATTAATTAAATAGCCACAAGCATGAAAATAAACAGGTACTTGTAAAGCAGTGCAAGATTTGATGAAAAAAGAGAAAATATAATTCTAAACACTAATCTTTAAGGACTTAAATTAAATTGTCACATTTTCAATTAATTTTAATGAAACAATAACTTTTCTACAGTCTCTTGGTACAGAATTAATTTCCCATCAGTTTAAATAATTGTGATCTAAAACTGCTGAAATTCCTTTCCCCACAATAACTTCAATGATATTTCCTGAGTTTATGAGGATTGATGCTTCTAATGCACAGCTCATACAAAACTCTTGGGCCTGAAGATTTATGGAAGATCTTCAAAGTCCGAAGTCTCTGGGCTAAATCTGGATATAAAAATCCAGAGTTTTGGCTTAGGACAGCAGCAAAATTGCCATGGTTCAACTGTTTCCTCTCTCTCTGAATTTCCTGCTGCTTCTGTTTTACTTTATTGTATTGTCAGAGACATTTGTTAAAAATCTTGGCTGGAAAGGGAGCCCAAAGAATAGAAAGCTGTGTGAAACGTACTCCATTTCACACACTTGCATGTCTGTTCTAAACAGGGGAGAACAGTACCTTAAGTAACACAGGGAAATCATTTAAGACAGAAACAAACTCAAAATTCACGTCACCCTAAGAAAAACATTTGATTTCATCAAGCTGATTCTCCCTCAAAATAAAACAGAGGGATTGAGATGGAGCAAGGAAAGAATTCTGCATTCATAAACAACATATTAATCAAAATAGGATTTTAAGGCTATTTCTCAGAAGATGATAATTTTGTCAGACAGTAAAATAGGTCTGGATGTTGTCCTTGCTTTTGAAGTGTAAATAGGTAATAAACCTAAAATTCAAATCTAGAACTCCAAGTTATTTTTAGCGAGCTATTTAGAATTGTTATATCAGCTTCTTGCAGCGTAAAACAAAGAGGGGATTTAGTAAAAAGAACCCAAAACAACACCCCTCCAAAAAGAACCCAAAACCCCCAAACCTTAGATCCACATTGACTGTTCCTAGGTGTCTTTGCAAAAGCTGGACTTTTTCTGTACCTTGTTCCAAACAAAGAACTCTTCTGGGTCCACAGCATGATTTTGGGAAAGGTGCATAAATCAGATCCAGCATTAGAAACATTTCCAAAATAATGAACAGACCTTTCCTCAGACTCTTCAGGCAAATTCTTTTAAAGCAGTGCCCAACTTCAGTGAGATGCTCTTCAATGTCTTTTCAGGTTCACATGACTCTAAAATCTGTGAGTTCACTGCTTCAGCTCTGAGATGAGTAACCCAGATACTGAGGTGAAGGCTGAATGAATTCACTGAGGTATTCATGAGCATCAGCACAAACTCCTGCTTGCTATGGCTCCTCACACCGTGACTGCACTGATGTAAAGACAGGTGGAAAAAATGAATCCAGTATGAGCTTCTACTGGATAATCAGATAAAGAAAAATAAAGTTTAAAAAGCGTATTTCTTGTGTTGTTAAAACTTATCCAAGGAAACCATTAAAATGATGGCATGTATGGGGTTTTAAAGTCACATCTAAAAGCCAGTGAAGGCACTGATAGTTTTTACAGTTCAGAACTTTTTCCCACAAACCCTAAGTGCTTTTCCTTCAGAGAGTTTGGCGCAAAATTCAAGCCAGAAGGAGTTACACCAACTTCAGCGCTTTTTGTAATCTCCAAAACGGATCCATCAGCATTTTCATCAGTGAATCCTTTACTTGAACAGACAAGGAATATGAGGGAAGTTCATGCAAAACCTGGAGGATGTGCTGACAATTATTTTTAAAGTTCTTTTCTGAGTTCGGATAGAAAAAGTTTGGCCATTATGCCAATTATATGAGATCTGGAGCAGGGAATAGCAGAGCCGAAATAATACTCGTACATAATTTATATCAACTGCTTAGTATCACCCTCACAGAATGTTGTGCAGAAGAAACCTCATGAGTATTGTAACATAAGGCAAACACAAGGGAAAAGCAGCTGAAGTCAAATGATTTTCCTGTGGACTTCTGTCACCTTTTCTCTTCCTTGTGTGCAGAACATGCAGAAGAAAAGGCACATTACAGAATGAGAGGATTCAAATTGTGGGTCAGACCCAAACTCCAATGCTGGCCATTGGCAAGGACTGGAACAGTGAATGGCAACTAGAAACTAATGCTGGCAGGTACCAAATACACAGAATAGAGAGCAGGCAAGCAATCAGTGTGACAGGAGAGACTAAAACACACAGGGACTACAGGAGAAGTAACAAAAAACTTCACAAAGCAACAGCAGAAATTATCTCCTAATAACATGGCAATCATTGATTTAGAAATGAAGGGTAATGCAAGATGAAAACAATATTTAAAAACCTTGTGGCTACATGAAACCTAGTTATGAAGTTGCACAATAATGGCAAGACTTGGGGAGAAATCCACTTCCATGGTAACTGGAAAAATGTGGCCAGTGGCACAAAGGAAGGAGAATTATTTAATCATATTTCTCCCTTGTGTCAACTCAGCTTCGCTACAGACTGAAGAATAATTTCTTGAACGATTCATATTGAATTCTAATGATAAAGCAACTGCCATACTCCTGAATTCTCCTCCAATGTACACCCAGAGCATAACAAAATAACATAGTCAGAAAGCAGCTGTTTCAAAATGGTTGTGCCCCAGATGCTCCTGTCTCAGTTATAATATTGGGGCTTTTCTCAATTATACATCGTGTTTTTCCTTATTAGCATTACTTGAAAATTTGCATTAAACAGCTATGCCAATCATCCAGAATATTGCATGCTACAATGTGTCAGAGTTAGTCTGACAGCAGCACAGTGAACTCACAGAGAAACTCGGGAATGTGCAGTGGCTTTGTACCAGATAAGCCAAGTTTCCATGTGAGACCCTTGACTCGGCCAACAGGATCTCTGTATGTGGCTTTTCCTTCAGCATCTACCTAAAACACACTTTAAAAACAGTCTAGCTCTCATTTAGGAGCCAAAATGCACTTTCAAGTCTGCATATTAGGTGCACATTTTATGCCAATCTCCAGGAAATGGGATGTTTTGAATGCTTTGAGGAACTTCATAGCTTGAAAATGAAGTGTACAAAGAGCTTCCAGAATGGGCTCTAAGTAATCAGCTTGAGAGGTTTCAGTACTTCATTATTTTCAGTAGTTTTCCTTATATTGTGACTTTCTTCTCACTTCTGTCTCCTTTGCTTTTCTGTGCATTCCAGACAATTTTTTTGCATAGTAGAAATATTCTGAATTAATGAAAAAAATTAACAATCATATGCTGTCTTTAGTGCTAATCAAGAATGGGAATCAGACACAAAGCTGAAACCCTGTTCTTAAAGATGAATGTAACATCTTAACATGGCTGTGTCGGGATGTCACACACTAATAAACTCCCACAGCCTTCACTTTTGAAGGAAGTTTGAATTGATATTGCAAAATTACTTCTCCCTTCTTCCACTGATTTTCGTTGCATTGAACCAGCAGACTATGAATTTTAAAAGAGATGATTATGCAGCAAATACATAATACACCAGCAGGGTTACTTTGGGATGTTTCTGGTGAAAAAATATGAAGATTAACTGTTAAATACAAGGAAATTGCATATATTTTATTTCCTGAAAATCTCTAATTAGATGAAGTTCTGGTCAAAGTTACGCAGAATGGGGAACACAGAAGAATTGTTCAATTGCACTTACAACTGATGAAAATTAAGTGTACTGAATTTTAGACTTTTCTGTAGTGACATAGAACAGTTTGGGTGAGTAATCTCTTCAGTGTTTTTACTCATTTGCACATATATTCTACAGAGAGGAAAATACTCCTCATTGTCTTAAACGCCAGATGTTTTATTAAAATTAAAATACTTGAAAACATTTTATAACAGGCCACATAGCAAAGAATGTTAGGGGCTTCTATCTGCAAATAGAAGTGATATCTAGGAAAGTAACACTTTATCTCATTGACTTCCTGAGAACATCAAATTACCAAGATTTTTTTTGTGTGTGTGCTGAGTTGTTCTCTCCACTGAGGACTTTTCTTTTAGTTCAGAGAGCTCTCAGACTGGGAGTGTGAGCATCCCAGCAGCTGGTATCAGGAAAGATGAGACACTGCAGCGGGACTGGGAATTGGACACTCCCTGCACGTTTTCTCTCTGCATTTCAGATCAAAGATTAAATAAATGACTGCAGTTAAACCTACCAGGCCTCCACTCTGTACCATGACCACGATGGGCAGCTGCCTCCCTTGCTGAGCAGATTACCTGCTGCAGCCCTCACATCATGAAGTGTTCAAATTCCTGGTAAGCAGATCATTCCACAGCCCAGATAACAACCAGCAACGTGCAGAGCTAGTGCAGAATAAGCACCTTTGTGCCAGGAGGACGCAGGTGATGGCAGCGCAGGGTGACACTGGCACAGGCAGAGCCGGGCACCTGCAGGTGGAGGTGACTCCTTGTGCCAGAGCTGCCAGCAGAGCACGAAGGGATCAGCCACAGCTGGAAGGGAAATTCTCCATGGGAGCAAAGTGCAGCTCCCAGGGAAAGCACTGCCCCTGCTCCTCTGCCTTACCCCATTGCACCAGGACTAATTAATGGCATTCTCTGATTACAAACACTGACTTCCCCAGAGACTGAGAAAGACAATGAGGAAACAGAAGGATCTGGATTTAATGGACAGGAGGTACAGATTAAAGAACACTGAGACATTAGATACCAAATACCCCAGCATGGGAAACAATAACACAGTAAATTTCCCTCTGAAAGGAACTTTACATTAACAGGGAAACTGGATTTCCACAAGGGCATTTTTAGTCTCTTAACAAAGCCAAACTGTCCAAGGACACATCCTATCACTGCACACAATTAAATCAGTGACTAAACAGCACCATTTGTTTGCACTTGTTATAATACCTTATGTACCCTTTTCTGCAACTGTGCATAGAAGAATATTTTGTCAGACATTTATACTTGTTGCTTAAAATATTTTTTCATACATTAAAATTACAAAGTTCTGCAATATGCCATAAGCCTGTATATAAATGTATTCTGCTCCCTGAAAATTCAAGCCTTTATAAAACAATGGCATTTCTATAAGATGTTTAAATCAGTCAAGATCAAAGAAAAAAAGTTACTTGTATGCAGTAGATCAGCCTTCTAAATTCTGCCTTAATTGCACAAAATAAACCACACTGTCATCCAACCTTAGTTACAGAAATGAATCAGCTTTCAGGGTAAAACTAACCTAAACTATTCATTTGGGGGGTTGGTATGGGGTTGTTTGTTTGTTTGTTTGTTAAATATGACAAGTTTTATTTCCAGCAACAGATACGTGGAAGACTGAGAAGCAGCTCAAATATTTTAATTAATTTGAGGTTTTTCCTCTCTTTCAGCTTGAATTAATTGAACCACAGAATGGTTTGGGTTGGAGGAGCCTTAAAGCTCATTTCATTCCATCCTTGCCACGGGCAGCGACACCTTCTGTTGGGGCAGGTTGCTCCAAGCCCTGTCCAAGCTGGCCTTGAGCACTCTTTCCAAGGTTGTGTTCAGGACCATGCATACTTATGTGGAAAACAAGTTTTTCAGAAGCCACAAAGCCATTCTCTGGTGATCTATGAAAATAAAACCACAAAAAACCCCAACAAAACCCAGGCCTGGAATCTCTACTGTCCTCTCTTGAGCAGAAGTCCCAGCAGTCCCTTGCTGAGGGATTTATTCTGCCTCCCTTTGCTGCCTGGCCAGGAGCAGGATGACTGAGAGAACCCAGAGCCCTGGCAGGCTGGGAGGTGCTGGGGAGCCTGGGCTGCAGGTGACACTGATATGAAGGCACAGTGAGCTTTGGCTGAATTAATAACAGCGCTCCAAGTGTGAGCTCCACGAGAGCCACGTCTGGAGGGTGTTACAAAGCAGTTCATCAGCAAGTAAGCAGCTATTTTTAGTATGTATAATGAAAGAAAATTGACAACAATTCTAGCTCTTTTGCCAAATACCTGCAGTGCTAAACCTTTCAAGTTAGACTTAAAAAGCACTGGGGAAGACTTGACTCTGACAGATGTCTGAAAACACTCAGATATACAGGTAATGAAAATATATTTTAGAAAAAGCTGAACTACTGGTGTTAGAAAATACCCTACAGTGTTATCTTGCAGGAGTTTTTCAGTGAGTGGGATCTGACCTTGAAATACGCTGGTGAAACCCTGTTTCCATTTATTTTGAAATACCTCAAAATAGTGTGGGCAAGGTTCAAAAACCAACCCAAATGAACATGCAAACAACCAAAGTGCTCACTAAGCCACTTCAGGCTGGACAGCAACCAGACTGATCCTAGGTACTAATTATGATAAGATCAAATACCTTCAGAGTCCCTGTGAGGAATTACCATTTCAAAGCCCAGAGGACAAGGGAAGGGATGAGAACACTTTCTCTGCAGTTGCTAACCCTGCTAACTGCTCCTTTTACTCAGCCAATCTGACTCCCCATGCACTTCATGCTGACAATAAAGCACATGAATTTCCTGGGAGAAATTACATCTCTCTAAATTAAAATTATGAACAGCTGAAAGATAAACAGACTATATGGCGTTACCTAAACCAGCCGAGCATTTCCCCACAAATGCCATGTACTTAGGAATTACTGCTTTTAATAAGTTAATAGCCAATATCTAAGTGTCATGAGTGGAATAAAGTGCACATACAAGCAGTAGTAACTAATAAGAAGAACGCAGTAAGCAACTTTAATTAGAACAAAAGTTAATTAAATCCACCATGGAGGATCACAAAAACAATTCAGATATTATATCCTCACGACCTCAATGATGATGTTACTGTTTCCCAAAATGTTTTGCCCTTCCTAGCATGCCATAAAAGTGTGTTCTTTCTATCTTGCTGTTAATGGAAAGGGGAAAAACAGGAAAAAGAAAAGTTATTTCATTATTTTATTATTTCATTCCCTCTTTTCATTCTCTGTTGCTCATTGCATACTGCCTGTCACACACAGCCTCTGCTTCCCTCAAAAGCGCTTTGGGCTGAGCATGCCTGGGAAGCAAAATGCACATTGTTTATCACAGTGATTTAAAGTAGTTTGAGTTAAATCATTCCCTCCTGATACAGGCAAAGCTCAGTAAGTAAGTTCAGTCAGTTAAGCTTCTATTCCAGTTTGTTCAACTCACCCACCAGACTCGTTTCTCCTGGACAAGAATATGCCCATTCTCCCCTCCTTTGGACCCTGTGAGAAGTCATTGTGTGCCCCCATCTATGCCAGACATCAGACTTTAGCTGAAATATCCCTGATACCATTCAGGCACTGCCTTTTTTACTTCCAGACAGCAGGAACTGGGGAGTCCTGCTCAGCACACAGGGCCAGACCCGCAGGGCTGCTGATGTTCTTCCCTCTGCTCTGCTCCCTGTGAATGCACTGATCTCACATCTCTGTGCTGCAGTCCCTCCTACAGCAGAACTCCTCCAATTCCCACTTTCCCTGCAGGCCACAAACCACACAGGATCGTGCAGGGGAGCCTGCAAGGGCACCTGAGGGCACCAGTGCCACCAGCTACACCCTGCCACTGCCCAGGTGACACCACACGCCACAGATGTGCCCCACAGCCCTCACCAAGCTTTTTGCAAATGCAGAAAGGAGAGACTCGCAGCAAAAACCTCTCCCTGGCAAAACACCAGTGGGTAAAAAGCCTGCATGGAGCCTCCTGTTCACAACAGAGGAATAGAGAATGCAAAACTTGCACTGTGCTGATATTTTTTGTGTTTGGTTTTCTGGGGTTTTGTTTTAATTATCTTTTTTTCTCTCAGTGTTATTATAAGAGACCTAAGCCTGATCCCCTGTGACTTTTTCTCTGCTACTTCTCTGGTTTGTGGTAAAGAATGTTAACAAGACAAATCTAGAAAACTAAATTGTTCTTCAATTTATTTCGCAGAACATCCATTGAACATCCATTCCCCCCAAAAAAACAAATCTCCAAACCCAAACAAAATAAAAACCCAAAATCAACTTTCTGTAAAAAAACTCTCCCTCTCAGCTGTTGATATAATATAAAATTAAGACATAAAGTAAGATCAATAACTCATTTCCTTATGCATTCCAGAGAACAGCAACATAATCAAGGAGTACAAACAGTGCCAAGTCATTTTAGGTAAGCAATGTGTTTACAGGAGAACTATTAAATAGCTTCTAAACAATATTTTTTTTAATGCTGACTTATTTCCTTACACAGGATAAAGCTTAGAGTGACAAAACCTGCCTGGAACAACTTGTCCAGAGAGTTCAGAGTCATCAGGAGGCACATGAACACACACACAGTCCCCCTAAGCAATTTTTTGTCATGACCTGATGCAGAACAGACACCACCAGGTGAAGCCCCAAAGACATTGTTTGACCAAGGACAGACACTTTCCGCCATCACAGAATAAAATAATCCTATACTTGTGGACAATGCAGGTGTCAGAAGCATTTTATAGATAAGAGAAACACTTTTGCATATGAAAGGTTTGATGTGCTGGCATGTGCCAGATGATTGTAGCTAATTTAATACTAAACTGTTATTTTTTAGTGTAATCCTTGCTGCATCAAAACTAATTGCAATCACAGCAGCAGCAACGATGTGCAAGGAGTTAGATTTTACCTGAGAGGTCAAACACTGGCTCAGACAGAAAACTAAGAGGGATGAAACTACTGTAATGTACAAAATATTGCCAGAATTTCCACATCCACCAGCACATCTGTACCTGCCCACCTCAGAAGAGGGGTCAGGGATCCCTCTGCATGGTCATTAATGTCCATGAGTGGCAAAGTGAGGTTTGGACACCTGACTAGAACCATCACTACCCACTAGAACATAATCTTCACTTCTGAGTCACTGAATGCAAAAAAAAGCCCTAACAACCTTTTCTTTCAACATAATTCCATTCAAATTCTAGATTAAAATGTATCCAATATCGAAATCCGATATTACAAAACTGTAAATTTTTATTGACAAATCTTTTCCTCAAGATTAAGCACTCTCAGGAGATGATCAACTTTATTGATTATCCTCAGTCCTCTCTTTTTATATATTATAAAGTGGAAGAATTGTTCAACTGTGACATTTCCAATAAACAGCATCCGTGGACTAAGTTAGTGCAAAGCTATGCACTTTTGACACTTAACTCTTCCACTTGTCCCTCTGCAGCTTCTAGAAATCTCACTATTACCACCATCTCTACAAAACTAAAACAAAGAGAGCAGAGGTGACTGTCAACAGAAGTCTTCTTTAAGAAGTGTATTCACTTCATAACACAATCCAGCACCTAAACTCAAAGAGTTCCTTTAAAAACAAGAAGCCAGAATAAGTTCAGCAGTAAAGATAACACCCAAATAAATCAATAAAAGAAGTAATTTTCCATTTCCATTTAAGGGGATTTAAAGCACAGGCAGCAAGCTATTTAATGGATTGCTTGAGATGACCTTCTTGGCATTCCCCAGGCTGGAGTGACACAGTAACCCTAGGCTGCACTGGGAAACGCTGTGTAGGATATGAAGCGAGTCAGAGTCCCAAGCCCAGGGAGCAGGAGCTCTGCTCCTCCCCTTTACCTGTTCTGCACCATGCTCATGGCCATCCAGTCCGAGGGGTACACGTTCTTCCCAATGAGCTCTTTGAACATGATGAACGTTTCCATCAAGAAGTCCTGCAAGAACAGAAGGCAGTCAGGCTGGGGCTGTGTGACACACACCTGGAAATGTTCCTGGGATCAAGGAGCCAAGACGGGGGCTCCACTTTGCTCTCAGTGAAGTCAAGAGAAGAACTCCTGGTGATATCAGGAAATCTGAGATTGGAGAACAGCAGTCTGAGATTCCAAATGGAAGCTAAAAGTCATTACATTAAAGTCATTAATATAAATATTGCTTTATATAATAATACAATAATATAATCAAGATTTCATATTAATACATATTATGCAATTTGATATAGATGTATAATTAATATTAAATATTATATTCATATAAATACAAACACAAAGTCATAAAAATATCTTCTGAAAATAGAAGGCACAAATAAATGGAAAGAAAAAATTTTAATACTTCTGAGTAAAGTTTGATACTTTTTATTAATTAATCTCACTATGCATAGGAATGAAAAGGTTTGAAAAATACAGGATTTTCTCATTTTTTTACTCCATTTAGTCCATATTAAAAATTTCAGGTATGGCACCACTTTGATATTAAGAGAGGAAGGAAGGTGACCAGTTCCTGACAAGTGCAGATATTGCTTCCATGGACTAACTGTAGATGTAATCCAAACCTGTGCCACTGCCCTGACTCACCTGACAGCTACACCTGGAATGTAAAAGCTCACACACAGGACTATGGAAACCTTCTGGTACCATGAAATTATGGCAGAAACATTTGCAATAAAAGGATGCATTACAAAAATAGAGTATTTATTGCATTTAGCTTACAATGTCATTTGCACCAGGAGTAGACTCAATAGTGAAAATGAAAATGGAAATGGATCACTGTGTGTGAAGTGTGGAGGGGATGTTCAGCTAGCTGAGTTTTGCTGTTGTTTTGTTGAGGGTTTATTCTTTTTCTTTTCCCCTTCCTCAAAAGAGTACAGCACAAAGATCCCATCACTTATTCTGGATAATTACATCACCACCTCGGTGCCAGGATCAACAGAGAAATTAGTTTCTTTCCAAATTTCTGATTACAGTGTTGTCCAGTGCCAGTAGAAGAGGGAGGCACCGCAATAACACAGAGGAAAAAGCATACAGCAACAGAACTCTTCTGGGAAGAATCAGACAAGAAACCACAAAAAAATTACTGATTTTTCACAGGAAATCAAATACTATAACTATCAATTTCATGATCACTTGGTACTCACCACTAATTCTGAATTTGTCTGGAAAGTTTCAATGTACACTGAATAATGCTGGTCGTTCATCTGGTTTAGGATTGCTGTCATGCACGCCACAAAATGACTCTGAAAGCAAACCAGGCAGAATCAACACATGTGGATTATTTAAGATAGAGGATTGTACTCTTTCTCAAGTTGAAGCACGTGAAATGCCTGAAAAATCCCTTTATGTATGTAAAAATAAATAATATTCAAGCTTTTGCGAGCCCAGATGAAAGAAACAAACTTAGAACACCAAAAGGATTATTCAAAAGCTGCCTTGGCAAGGGACAGGCTCTTGTGAGAAAGCTGCATTATTAATGAGACACCACATGGAAACACACATTGTGACAGTGAAACTTCTTATGTAAAATACAATTCAGTATCACCTTAAGACTCCCAAAAGGCATGGGATGTTCCCTAGGATTCTTCTATTAGCAATTCATGGGAAGGAAATGTGTTAGAATCAAAAAATCGAATAATTCTATTATTCACAGGAAGAAATAGTGCAAGAAATGCTATTTTTTTACATTCTGCAGGTGTTTAAGCAGCTATTAGAGAACTCTCAAATTTCTGCAGAACATTATGACCTTCACATTTCAAAACTTCTTTCAAACTTCCTCAAAAGGGAGTATTTAATATTTCTCAATTCCTAAAGTCCAAATGCTGAAAGATACATCGTTTCCAGCCCTGAGTTTCCACTGTGAGTTATTGAAAGTCACAAAAACGTTTCTATCCCAAGCAATAACAGTGAGCTTAATGATTCAGTTTTCCTTTAAGACTCTGAAGATTCCTCCTTATTGATTCCTTTTAATTTGCTGAAGTCTTAATTATTGGTTTAAAAACGAGCCTGCTTTCAATGCTTTGATTTTAACAACAAAATTGATGAGCACGCAAAATGATTTTCTAGATTTCCTTGGATCTTTCTTCCGTGGGGGCTGCCCAGCCCTGGGGGCAGGAGACGCCGCTCGGACGCTCGGTGCCCCCGCGCTCTGTCCCGCCGCTACATCAGAGTGCCACCCAACCATTTTGTCCCCATTCCGGAGCAGGAGCAGTCCCCATCCCTGCTCAGCTCCTGCCTGTGGCCACTAGAGGTCTTGTTCTTCCCTCCACGAGCTGCTCTCCGCTCCGTGCTGCCGGGGCTTTATTTATTTATTCCTACGTGAGCAGACCCAGCACACTTCTTGCATACAAAGAGTGAAATTACAACCTAAAGGACCTATTGTACCTTCTTTTGGAGTAACCTCAGTGCTGGTGAGAGCCTTGCCTACTTTTTAAGGCTAAGAAGACTCATTTTCCGCAGGTAAACCAAAAGCTTTCAGGTAAGAAACCGTGTGTTCTCGGGTACTGATGCTCTTCTACAAGAAATGCTGGATTTCCTGCAGTAGTACTTCACTTTTACAATTCTGGAGCAGACAAACCTTTGCTGTGGTGTTAAATGCATAGCTGAAAGGAATAATGAAATGCAAAGGATTCGGTGCTGAAATTGTGTGGGGGTTTTCTTCTCGTGTCTTGATTTTGAAAAAAAAATTTACTGGCAGAAGTTAGAGAATTGACATGAAAAGCAGCTCGTATTTTTAGTAGTTAAGCATTCAGCACTGAACGCCTTTCTAGGCTCAAGTTAAATAATTACTGCTTGAAATAAGCAGCATTTCTTCACAAGCACTGAATAGATGTATTATGATGCTTAGGGGCATAAAGACTTTAAGAAGGTTATTTCTTTTGTTAAAACCAACTTCAAAAAATGTGCCTGGCTATGTCTGTGATTGTGGTACAGCACAAATGCCTTAGTGACTGGGTATGGTGATTTTAAAATTAACAGATGATACGCCTTGAAAAGAGTCATAAGCAAAGATCACATCTTGCTGGCCAGGACCTCACATCAAACCTGTCAAATTCACATCAATTGGACTGAATGATAATAAAAAAGGTGTCAGTAAAGATGATTTGCTGCAAAAACTTCATTCATCCTTTCCACGTAACTGTAAAGCAGGGAATTACAAATACTGTTTGATCTTTAATCATTTTCTTGCCAGCAACCTCAACTATCAGAAATCATCTGCTAGCATCTTTATAGGTTTAAAGCTTGCCCCTCCCTCCTAATCCCCAAATGGCAGCAGTAAATATTCTCTTCTCTGAGGCAGCCTCGGATCTCTGAGGTGTCTCTGCACCCCCAGCACTGCCACTCTCACTGGCAGAGCTGAAGGAGAACACAGGGCTCTCTCTCCCCAGCTGGGATCAAACCTGCAAATACCTCTCTGCATTCACTGAAATTCTCCTCTGGGGTTTAAGTGCCTCTTACTGGAGTGTGCAAAGAGCACGAGCTGCCTGTGAACACAGTAAGTTCTGCACAAGAACCAGTTCTTTTGCCTGGACACAGCCTGCATGTTCACAGGGTGGGCAGAAGAAATTCAGAATCACACAACAGTCTATTAAAAAAAACTTATTTCATTAAGTCAAATGTTTACACAGGGATTGAACAGTATAAAAAGGGTTGGGGCAGACAAGGTGAAGTTCAGGTAGAATCTTAGCAAATTATTTTAGCTGTACTCAAGCTTGTTAGGATTTAGCCTGTGAATTACAGCAGAAAACATTGATTAGAACTAGGTCAAATGTATGAAAAAGAAATGTATTAAAGTCAACACTTGTCTGCTGAGACAGTATGAACAGAAAAAAATCCCAGAAACAACTCTGCATGACTGTAAAGAGATCTAATAAAATATTTCCCAACTTCAATACATTAATTTCCTTATGAACACAAAAGAACACAAAGCAGAAACAGCACTGAATTTTATTTTTTAAAAAATTATCCAATTTTCTGTCAGACTTTAAAATCCCATGTAAAGAAATAGGAAAATTTAACACTGAATAGTATGAATGCTGCACTGCTGTCAGAAGTAGGAACATGAGTAAATAGGTAGTCAAATGAAAATAAAACAGATGAGAAAATGTCCAGGAACCATTCAAATTCTCTGTCCACTTAAACCCCACCATAATTAATACCATATATAAATGAAATGAAGTGCTGGCTTTAGTATAAGCACTGCAAAGCAATGGGTAAGGTGAAAGAGATGTTGTTTTGCTTGAGTGTATACAAAGTACATCAAAAGGAATTGCAGGCTTGTTCTGTAAAACAAACAGGGCTTCCTAAGGTCAAGCAGGAAGATGTGGAATCTCTTGCACTGCTGGAAAAGTGCAGGTTAGCTGTGGGTGCAGCACGTACAGGAAAAGAAACAGCTGAGGAACATCAGGATCATATGAGTAAGATGACAAACTTCAACACCTAGCAACTAAAGCCCAGCACACTTTATAATAGCAGATGGTGACAGGTTGCCGTAGTAACTTCAAATAGAGCAGCAGCGCAAGGATGAGGCAAATGCACTGGAAAAACAGCAGAAATAACATGCAAGGAAGCTACATTTTGATCTAATCTAGTAGAAGGGTTTCAGTGGCTGCAGGGTAAGCAAGCCTCATGCAGATGCGCTTCTGGAAGGACTCAGGGGGATATTTATTTAATGTAGGCACTTAAGTTGCATTTACCCTCATTAATAGAGCGCTTTACCAACTACTGAGCTGAGTGTAAACACAAAACACATGGGTAGGCTCGTTTTGCTCACCCTTACAAGCAGGGTGAGGTAAGGGGGCTCTGCACCATCCCCACACCCTGTGATCCCACACTAACGATGGCTCACGTTTGATTAACACACAGCTTTCCATATGGGCAAAGAAACTTATTCGAACAACCCAGAATTTTTGTGGTGTTTGCAGCAATCATGGATTAGATTTTATTCTGAGCTCCCTTTTAGCATAAACCAGAAGTTTCAAAATTCATTGCATGTTAGAAACAGTAATTGTAAAAATAACACACATAAAGAGAGTGACCAAAAATTTCATTGGGCCAAAGAGTTCTCTTTTGGTTGGGTTTTTTTTTTCTTCAGAAATAAGTACAAACATCTTTCTGGAGGAAAAGTAATAAATAGGTCATCTTGAGTGTAATTAAAGAAAAACTAACCAATCACCTATTTTAATCAAGTGTTAAAAATCATCAATATTTATGTTGTATCACAAGTCTGTTATCGAGAAGGTCTCTGAAAATACCGTCTGCACAGAGTCTTTGAGTCATCACAGCTGTTCCTTGTCATGAGCTAAAGAGCAACATGGAAACAAGTATGGAAGATCTCAGTGATGCCACAAAGAACCACAATAGCTTGAAGCCACAATTCCTCAGAAAACCCCATTAAACTTTGAGAACTGTGGCATAAGTAGAGAGGTTGAGACAAACATCTTGATCATATTATGCAAATACCAAACAATACCAGTGTGAAAGGAAAAATAAGCAGAATTTCAAGTGAATTGCTAATGCAGTAGCTCTGTTTCTCTCCAGAAATAGATGTCCCTGCCAATGCATGTGCAGCCCTAAAATGTACTGTTTCAAGCTGGAAAGGCACAAATACATAAACATAAGGACAGGCTGCTATGCAACAACCCAGAGTATCCATCATGTGTGAAATGGGGAACAGCTCCCAGTCCATACAGACTTGGAGCCTGCAATGAGCACATGGTACTAAGAATTCATTTACAGTAACATTCATCTACTCTTAGTGGGTCTGAGTTTTTAATTTTCCATTTATACATTCATATAGTTCATTGGTTCTGTCTCCTTGTGTTTTAGAGCTGACTGAACAGCATTCCCGCTTCCACATCTCACTGACAGCCTTGGATTTCTGACTGAAAACATGCTGGGCTGTTTTAGCTTGTCCTACCATTTTCTTTACGTTCACAAGATTTAGCTAAAAGGATGTACAGCTATAAAAGCAGCAGACCACCAGGTAGAATAATAGAGAACAATTTTGTAACACAATGAGAGAGTAACTGCAGCTGCTCTGTGAGATTTCAGGATATGTTACAAGCTAGACAAACGCAACAATTTCAGTATTATTTCATTCAAGACTTTTCCATACATAGATGAAAGCAATAAAATAATGCTTCATGGCAGGACGTAAAAGTAACTTGATTTTCATGGAGTAAATCCTATGCCATCTTTGGGGGTTTTTAAACATGGATATTTTTTTTTACTTGGTACTGATTTTCCAGCAATATTCCAAAAAAGAAGATTTTTCATTCTCTGCAATGTTTTTTCTGATGCTGGGTTTTGTTGTTTAGCTGGTTTTGAGCCATAAATTCACTAGAGAATTTCTGCTACTCTGGTTGATATGAACACTCCACCATAAATGATTTAACTTCTGCTTAAGTCTGTCTTCAAACACAGTTGTGTAATTTACTACTTTTCCTGTAGTATTAACTTTGTGTTCATCTCCAATATTTACAAATAAATTGTGAATAGCATTGATCAATGAGGTCAGAAGGCACTGAGATGAGCTCAGCTGGTCAGAGCATGGTGCTAAAAACGCCCAGGTTGTGGGTTTAATACCTGCATGGGCCATTCCCTAAGGAGTGGAACTCAATGATCCCTGTGAGTCCCTTCCAACCCAAAATATTCTATGATTCTTCTGTGGTGCCATGAATTGGAATGAGCAATCATTGCTTGGAAATTGAACTAGTTTACAGAACGATTATCAAAGAAAAAAAAAAAAAAAAGCTTTTTTACTTCCTCATTTAAGCACTGCTGCCACACTCCTGATCCCAGCTCTGCTCTATCAGATGGAATCTCGCACCCTTTGCCTGCAGGGATCTGTGCAGCTTTTCCCTCCTGCTCTGCACCCCCCTGATTGCCTCCCCACAATCACGAGAGCTCCTTCCCATCCTGGTCCCAGAGCCCGGGAGGATTTTCCTGCCCTGGTACATGAGATGTCCACTGAGACCCCCTGGTGTCCCAGGGCTGTCAGGCTGCTCGTTTCCCTCATTTCTTGTTCCAGTGCCACCAAACAGGGGTATAGCCCAGCAGGCAGAGCGTGGCTGGTGCTGCCCAGTGTCCCAGGGCACTCATTCCCACATCAGAGATGTGCTCAGCATTCCAGAGAAGCAGTGGAACTACACACAGGGGATAAGATTAAAAACACCACCCATGGTTTATTTACTGTAACAAAGATTGGCCAATCTCTTCCATTTAAAAGGAGTGGAAACCGTGTGGAGAACTTGCAGGAGGTGACACAGGGGCTGGGGGAAGAGTTCCCTGCCCTGAGCTGCAACACTTCACAGCAGCAAGCAGCCCAGCCAGGGCCGCAACAGCAGCAGACTGCAGAGCAGAACAGAGCAGCTGCAAGGGAGAGCAACCCTGGGGTCAAAAGGAGCAGAACTGAGCAATCCAAGCTCTTCAAAGTGCAGTAGCATCTTTTATTGCTAAGCCGTGTACTTTAATTTTATACAACTTGAAGATGGATGTCTTAGATGATGATTCACTTCCTTAAAACGAAACAGAGCCACCTCCTGTATTCCCAGAACTAGATCACTCTATTTGATTTTGTTCTTTCTCAGCTGCACTTACTGAAGACAGAAAAATTAAATTAAATTTCAACTACTTGATCAGAGATGAGACTAATAAAATATATTTGTGAATGGCTAAAACAGAGCTTTATGACAACAGTTCTGCTTAAAACTGTTGAAAGTCATTTCACTCCAGAAACTTCCTTCTTACTTTCAAATTGATCTTATGGAGAAAATAGAGCCAAATAAAAATAATTTTCCAACAAATTACGTCCATTACACTAATCAATCTACCCATGGTGTTTGTTCAGGATTGATTAATAGAAAGTAGCAACTGTTAGAACAGTTTTAATTTGCATCTGAAATATTTTTGTATTTATATGATATCCAATAGGGGCTTTTATTAAGTTTTTAATTGTTTTGTAACAGTGGGCTCCACTTTTAAGCTTGAAAAAAAATCTTGGAGTCTGGTTAGGAGAGTAATGGGCTAAACCAAAAAATTCATAGCAAAATCCAAAATCTTTCTAAAGAGAGCTTTTCACACTGAATCTTGGGTAGGTTGTTTAATGGAAAGCATACGGAATTCTCCATGAAAGAAAATCCCGTGGAAACACATGTATAAAGATGAAAGTATAAAACTCCAAAGATTACAGCAAAATTTGTAAAATTACAAAAGGACACAATCTGCAATCCACAATCTACAGCCAATTATGCATCCTCCCCAGGTGGGGGTCTCTTCAAGAAATGTCACTTATTTCCCAGTTGATTGAATTTCAGTTAGAATGTAGCATAAACAGAGAGTCTTGATACTCTAATAACATACAGATAGAAATTTCCCAAATAGCATTGTCTACATCAATTATTTGTGCATATGGTAATCTGTATTTTTTAGGGAGATTCTAACATATTATCCCTGGGCTCTGGCACAATAAGGAATACTCCTTTAATAACTTTGCACCAGCCCAAGAGCTGGATTCATTATATACTTACAATAAAAACAATTAAGATGAGAGTTGAAATTTCTCTGAATAACTAAATCAGGTATAATTCAGCTCTTGAGTTTTCGTCCATATTTTTAAATGAGAAAAAGAAAAATCAGTCAAAGGCCCGTAAAATGCAAAGGATTCCAGAGTGCCCTGGCTTAGGCTCCATCAGGGGAGTGACTGTCCCTTGGTTGCTCAGTCACTGCAGTCCAGGAGCCTCTGAACCCTAAAACCACAACAGGACAAGACTGAACTCCTGTTGCTGGCTGTTTGGAAAATGCACCAGGATGGTAAAAGCCAGCACCTCTGCTCCCCGGGCATGAAATCCCTCTGAACAAAAATTATATCCTTATTCTGAAATTAAAACTTGCACCTCCAAGAAACCCCAAAAGATAAACCATACTCAGAGAAATGGGTGAGTATTTGTGTAACAGCACTGTGCTACAAAAGGTCTTCCCAAACACATACTGGGCTTCAAACAGTTTTGAACAATTTCCCAAACAAGATTATCAAAATATTTTGTGGTGCCGCGTCATCTGACCGCCTGAACTCCTTCTGAGGATGACGACTGTGTGCCAAAAGGACACTTTGTGTTGCTTTACTGCCAAAATATTCAAGGCTATTTGCAGAGATTTATTTTTCCTCATCTCTAAACTAGGATTTCATTTAAATATATTATCTTGCTAAGAATCCAGGATGCCAACACCTCCTCCTGGACAGAGCAAACACAAATAATGAGTGTAAATACATGACAGGGAATTGCAATCCTAGCAGGAAACAACCAAAAGCAGAACCACACGCCTATGAAAGCAAACTTGATCAATGAGAGTGCCAGAGAAATACAATTTGTTATTCCTCTGATATTGGAATTTGCATCACCTGAGCAGTCTTACAGTCTCTTATTTTTATGATTAGTCACTGCAGCACAGAGTGTGTGGGAGCATCAGTACATATCTAACGACACAGAGAGAAAAGGTGAGCATTAGAACCATTACAACCACTGTATTTTCCACATTAGTGCTACTGGGTTTAATAGCAGCTTCAGGACTGTGCTACTGAAGCTGTTCATAAAAGCTTCTTAGATCATGGTCAGTAGTGTCACCTTTGTTCCAGTCCTCCCCTGAAGTGCCACCAAGGACCTGTTGTGAAGCAGGTCATTTTCTGTTTTACTTCTACAGAGCTGAGGGACAGAGCAAGCATTTGGTAGATGCTGCACCATCACACAGTCAAAAGAACTTCCAAGTTATTGAAGAGATATTTCATATCTTGACATATCATTATGGTATGTTTTATAAAGAAATTCTTTTCCCCTATTATAACATAAAGCCATTGAGCTGAATGTTCCATTACAGCTTCTTAGACCTGGATCTTGTGATCTATTGTGTGGCTCCTGGTCAAAGACTCTCCAAACTATGGCTGCAACATTATAATATTAAGGCAAGAGTCTGGGAAGCTGGAGGGACTGGAATCAAATTTTCCATTTAGATTATTATCAGTTTTCAAGGCATGTTCATTAAGAAGAAAAAAAAAAAGTAACTTGTTCTGCTCAGTTTTTGTTTCAAATGAAGCTGCTAGTATTTTATATCTTAAAACAAGGTTTCTTAGACTGCAGAGCTCAGTGTTAGGAATCCAGTAATGGGGAGTATTTTTTTCTTAAATATTTTCCTTAAAAGAAAAATGTCTTTCTTCTATTTAGAAAATATGAAAATAAAGCATTTACTACTAGATGAAGGCATGTGTCTTTTTTGAAATGGCACTGTAATCACATAAGGTAAAAATGTCTTTTGTTTGATCTCATCTTGGTACAAGGTCTTCACCTCCAAGACTTTTAAATACAACAAACATTAAAATATTTTAGTAGTATATAAATTATTTTTTAATATTTGCTAAATATATTTTTAAAAAAAAGGTTATGACCAAACAAGAGGAGAACTAATGCTATTCATATGTTGATTCTGAATGAATAAGGCAGTAGAGAAGGAGGAAATTTGAAATACAGGAGCAGTAGTGCAGCTCCCTTACCCCTTCCAGGTCACCATAGAAGTCTCCTGCCTGTGCTGCAGTTAGGGAGTTCCAGGACATCAGGGAGAGTTAGGGACTTGCAGGACATTTGGGAGAATTATGGACTTCTAGGATATTTGGGAGATTTAGAGAGTTCTAGGACATCAGGGAGAATCAGTGAGTTCCAGGACATTGGGTCGGCCCTGGCAGGTTGTGCTGCTCAAAGCACAGATGCTCTGCAAGAACAGAGCATTCAGGCATGAAAACAGGAAACCAGTGATGGGTTCCCAGGGATTTGGGAGAAAACAGAAAAGGAATTTGTGCTGTGCTGGGTGGAAGAACACTCTCCAGGATTTCACAGCAGTGTGTGGGGAGCAGGTTCCTCGGTGGCAAAGAAGCTGGGGAGTGGAAATGTGCAGGTGTGGGCACGGGCTGGCAGAGTGGTTTGGGCTGGTGCTGGCAGCAGCTGGAAAACCCAAACGTGGGCCTTGCTCAGGTATTTCTCTGCTGCTGGCTCCAAGTCCTGCACCAGTGGTATCCCACAGGTTTGGGCACACCAGCGTTTCCACACAAGCTAAAAACAGCCTGATGTGCAAACCTGTGGGATATCCTGGGCACATGCAAAGGGCATGAAAATAAACTTTGTTAGTCTGCTAACAGAAACCTTAATTATTGCAGCAGAAATAGCTCTGAGAATGCCGTGAGTTTCTGGAAGCTCTTCACAAAACAAGTGACACCAGGATTGCAAACATCTCTATTAACATATGAAACTTGGTTTTTTTTAGAAAGGAAAGGATGTTCCCACTGAACCAGGTCGATTCCTGTTATACAAGGATACACATGCCCTCAGGCTGCCAGTTAGACACTTCTGCCTCATAATTCTTTTTCTGGGCTTAGGGGAATAACAAAGCAATCTTGACAGACTACACATGGCAACATTTCTGTGGGTTCTATCAAGTCTTTTTAAGGCATTTAGCTGTTGGTTTGGGACTTTTTTTTTTTTTTACTAAATTTTACAAGACAAACAAACCAACCAACCAACCAATAAAAACCTGAAACACACACCTCATTTTATGCAGCTAACACATTATATGATAACCCTAACCCAAGCCTCTCTAACAGCCTCTGGGTTGTCTGCCTGGTTTAGCTTTGTGGCAAGGTACTCATTTGGTTTATTGATTAACTTTTTCTGGAAAAACTGCATGTCCAGTCATGTCTGAAGTGAGACACAACCACACCTATGTGCTTCATGTTTTACTTGCCTTCTTAATAACACAGGTTTACACTGCAGTATTTTGCTGGAATCTCATTGCTCCTTACCCAAATTAAACCTGAAAGCTATTCCCAAGGAGACCTTTTACATTGAAATTATTCTTTAAAATAAAAACTCTACAGTTTTCTGAAAATAACCTCATTGCAGGGCCATTAAAGAAACACAGTGTTCATATGGAATAATGAAGGAAGGAAGGAACTTCTATAAAATTGCTGAAATTTCACTAACAGGCCCTGGGAGATCCTTCCAGGGGTACAAAAAAGAAGAGAGGTCATCTTTGTTCCTGATACAGGGCAGGCGATATTCCATATTATGTAATTACTTCAGAGATTGCTCTTTTCTTCTCCAACTAGAGCTGATACAATAATGTAAAATACTCAATTATTTGGGCTGCTCTGCAATCTTATGCTTAGAAGAGGATCAGAAAGTACAGGGAAAGTGAGTTTAAGCCAATATTCATCTGCTTATGCAATTACCTTATATATTACTTATATACTTTCAAAGGGCTTCATGTATTTCACAACATTTGGGAACTGAAGTTTCTGTTAATTTGTACAGAATGCTGCATGTCTTCTATCTCCTGTCTACTTTGAAACGAATTGCCCTCACTTGTGGAAAAATAATTTGAGCATACCAAAATGACTTGAAGATATTTATTTCCACACAGCCTTTTAGTTAAGCTTTTGCAGTTCCCAAATAGAACTTTTAGACTTCCAACTGCCAGCCTCAGTAAAGACAGAATACCAAAAACCCCAACCCTGAGTGACAAGCAGGTGCCACACAACTCAGGCCACTGCAGGTTTATTAGACATATCATCAGTTATTAACTTAGCTGACTATCTAAATATAACTTTGTAAGCTAAAAATAAAATTTGAATTCATACAAGGTATAAAATCAGTTATAAGGTACCAATATTGAGAAATACCTGAAATTGGAAAGGGAAGGAAACAAACAGGCTTTTGATTTGCCCTTGACATCACTGGGACAAGAGTTTGTGTTGCCCAGATAAAATGTTCATTTGTCCATCACGGTTCAGAGCCCTTGGAGTGTCCAGATATGTTCATCTTTCCCTCAGTGACCCTCAGCAGGTCACCAAAGGGTCACCTCCCTCCCTCTGTGCTGCCACCATGGAAACTCAACAAGGTGAAGCATCAGCTTTCCCAAGAGGAGACTGAATTGTTTTTCTACATTTTTGTGACTTGTTTTTGTAAACCATGATTGCACCTTTGCTCTTTGGACATGTTCCAGGACAGACCAGACACAAGATCCATGATTCTAAATGTGCCCAGCAGGACAGAAATATATCTATGTGACACTTTAGTGTATTACCAGGTCACTCTCCCCATCTCAACACAAAATAAAGCGTCATCACCTCACTTTTTCAGCCATGGGACTGAATTCCTTTCAACTATATCATTATTATCTCACTGCATACACTATTTCCTCCTCCTAAGACCCCACAGTTTCACAGAATTTCCTCCATCCTCTGTTTCTCTAGGAGTTGTGCTCTGTGCCAAAGACCCCCAGGTACTGAATCTCAGCCCTTAACTTGGGGGTGCTGTGGCTGCTCCAGCAATAACCTCTAACTGCAGAGTCTCAGTTTCTCTACATGGAGAATTTATGGATTTAAGAAATTATTTACATTAATATTTCTTGAATAGTAAGAAATAACAAATATTATCAAGATAAAGAGCTGAATATAGAGAAACAATTAGTTACAAGGTTGATAGAAAAAGCTATAAATTTATCCTTTTCGTTTTAAGGCTTTTTTAACATGTCACTTAAACCCTTCAGTCATCAGGGGCATTTGAGTTCCAAAGTGTCCAGTCCCTTTGTAACTCAGACTATTTCCAACTTCATGAGGAACTAAACAAGCTTTGGATAAGGAAGAAATGCAAATTTTCTTTTAAATACCAGGAGAAAAAGTTGCTTGGCATTTTTTTGAACATTCCATATTCCAGCATTCCTCAGTACCTGTTAGTACTCAGACAATTTGAGCTTTCATAATCTTCCCCAAGCCAGCAGTAACCACCAACATAAAGTAAAAATAAAAGAATATTTGAATAAATGTGAAGAACAAATTGGCCTGTTGTTTGTCTTAGTCCAGTGGGACAAGTTTTGACTGAATTTTCTATTCAATTGCTTTGAAGAAAATATCTAGCCATAAATATTTTAATAATATAAAATAAAGCTACACATGGTAATAATGCTGTAAGTTAGAATGGGTGTCTCTGTCAAAACATGAGCTGCAGAGATACTTTCATTTTCCTGATGCTCCTTACATGGGGAGTGGTGCAAAGCCTGGAGAGCACTTGTAAAGATACATTATTTTTCAGGCTATAAATAATTAACTGAAGTTGGGTTCTTTCAAATCCTCTCCTCACAAAAAGCAAGGCTTTTCAAAAGCAAGTTCTCTCTACCTTTAGAAAAGGTAGCCAGGCAATAATGATGCTACAATTCAAATGTAAAGGCACCATAATAATGCATAATAATAATCTGTGCACCTCACAAACAACATTGAGCTGCAGACTGTTCAAATATACAGGGCAGAAGTGGTGTATAAATTGACAGAATAAAGTCACAGAGAATTATGGGTAAGTTGGTGAAGCAGACTTAAAGCACAACTCTAAAAACTACCTTTGCAACGCTCATAAAAGAGATTAAACCTGCTGCCTTTCTCATGGATTTAAAGAGTGGTATTCCACAACAGACCAGGCACAAATAAAACATACCTGAATTGTCCCTTCCCACTGTTCTATTGCAACACAAAGCTACTGATTGTTAAATAGACAGTCATGATACCAAGAGCTATGTTCTTACAAATACTTGTAAGTCTTAGAAATCTGATTAATTTCCTTAATGCCTTCACTGTTAATGATATGAAACAGAACTAAAATTTGCAACTGCAAAGTCAGGAGAAGAGACTAAACATGCAAAGATTTATGATGAAATTCTCCTCTATTTAATTGTAACCCCTCAAAATACACGTGAATGAACTCTCCGACATCAGCAGGCTGGTGTATTTTGATATAAAATTACTTATAGGAGAGACTCAAAATAAACAGAGGTTTCTCTCTTGCTCTACTCCTCACTAATCCCCGTCCAGAACGGATAACTCTGGCTCCTGACAGGTTGAGGATAGAACGAAAGAGAACTCACACAACCTTATTGCCAATCTTACCACAGCTCCATTTTGCAAACATTCAAAGAGGAGCTGTGCCAGGCATCAGACTGACTGAGCAGACTACCCTGCAGGGTGACAAAGCCTGAGAAAAGCTTCCTCTGACCCTGGAAACAGCTGTGGCCAGAACCGATCAGAGATTTTCTCAGAGGAGTCCCCAGCTCGTTGTATCCCAGCCTCCATTTCTCCTCCACCTGTAGCTTTTTGTGCCAGAATTTGGGAGCCTGTGGGAAGTGTCAGTCTCTGCAGAAACCCTGCCAAAGGCAATAAACACAATTCCAGTCTCTCCTGCACTTACTGTCAGCCAGTTGCCGCTGACCCAGTCTGAGCTGCCATAATTCAATTCCCCCACACCAAAAATGTTTTTCAAAACTGGCATCTGGGAAGGGGCACAGCCAGGTGCATCCAGCTGAGTACACAAAATACATCTCTGGAGGATGAAATATCCAGTAGCTCAAATTCCTGATGTCATTCACTGGTCAGGAGGAGCACAGGTAAAAAACCTCAGGATGTAATTTTAAATTCCAGCCCTGCTACCATGGTGAGAGCTGGCACAATATTCCCACCCAGGTTCCAGTACTGCCACAGGGAACAGAAACCATGGGACGCTGTATTTCAGCAGGGCTTGGCATGGTTTCCTCTCTCACTGCTTCCCCAAATACCCAGGTTTGTGACACAAGAGAGAATAACAGTTGAATCCTTACATTTACTGAAACTCCCACATACTGAAGTGGCAAAAGAAGTTCTGGAGATCCTAAAGAATCATAATTGAACATACAGTGCTTACAAGGCATTCCACACAGCTGCAGCACAGCAGACTGCTAAATACTTTTGGATGCAGCTTTGCTATGTCATTCTTGATCTGAAGTGATACATTTATTGAAAAAAAACTCTCAGAAGCCAACTGAAAGCTAAGGGGCTGCAGCAAGTGCACTCAGAACTTTTTCTTTAGAGTTAAATAAATTCTGTAATGATGAAAACAACTCCAGTGTTGAAGTCACGGTCTTTAGCAAGCACTTTATACTGGTTTTAAATGATGTTTCTTGTAGAGTGTCTCAACAGGAAAAAGGTGCTGGGCAGTGGCAACCTGTCACACAGGAATCCTGAAAATGCAGCTTTAAGTTTCCTACTTGGGAAAAAATAGTAAGTTTTGCTGTTTTAACAGGCATAGTCATTGTTATTGCCAGCCAAAGAGAAAGTTCAAAAGGTCATTTTTATGAACGAATCTGTCTCTAACCACGAGCTGAGGCCTGCAAAGCAGCACAAGGTGCAAAACTGCCTATGCATAGGTTACCTACAAATCTACATATAGCTCTGTTCACATTTTATTAAGCCTGAATTCAGATTTACAGTAATCTAAAGTGTAAAATTTGTGCACACTTTGATACAAACATCAAGTACTTAGCAATATTTTTTCAACTGATAGGATTTCTACAAGGAAAAGCACTGAAATTTTGTGCTGTGAACCACTATTTGGACACTTTCCAGCTCACACGCCTGTCACATTGGGTAACTTCCCTCTCCCTGTAGGCATTCAAGCAGTTCTTCAAGAGAAATTTCTCAGTTTTAAGTACACTCATCTTTGCAAACTAACACTGAAAAAAATCCAGCTTGTGTCTTCATATAAATATGTGACTGAAATGCTTCCCTCTTAAGTGAATAAGGAGTTCTATCGTACTTCCTGACATTAAACCTTGCAGTTTCCAGCGTTTGCTGCAGAAGAAATACTGAGATAAAAATGTTTTCTAATCCATGAAGACTTTTTTTTTTCTGACAGAGCCATGGGAATCTATAAACTTTTCAAAGGCAAAGAACTTTTATTTTTATTAAAGTAGAATAAGGGAATTTCAAGTACGGTGGTTCTGAAAGTTATTTCAGAAATAAGATCATCATGGTTTTATCTCTTAGTGCATCTTCAGCACTTCATGTGGAATGGCATTGCATCATCTCAATCAAATTATAGGCAAACCACACTCAATTTTCATCCCTAAAACTCGCTTAGCTAAGTCCATTTTCTACTGCAGTAAACATCACAGCATCTTCTCTACCCTGTCTCACCAACCTGAAGTAATTTCCAGATCTTGCTGTAAAATTAACCAGGGACAAAATCCTGTAATCTCTTCCATCACTGAAATGTTCCCTTTCTGAGAACAGAAGCTTCCATCCTACCCTGTATTCCTTATCTCTGTTAAATCCTCTTCAGGCACCTTGATCCCACCTGGAGGTGGCTTACAGAACCCACCAGCAGGATTTGTAAAAAAACTCTTGCCTTCTTCAGTCTTTTTTGCTCAAGCAAAGTTCCTTCAGCATTACCAAGCCACTGCTGCAGGGGAGAACTGAGCACATCCAGGAACATGCAGAGAGCTCCTCTGTGGCTGTGCACACCAACAGAAACAGATATTCTGTGTACTGCCCAATTAGAGTAAGAAATAGAAGCATATTACACTAGACAAGCTGTGCACTGGAGAAAACTCCAGGTACAAAACTATATTCCACAAATTACTCCATCTCTTACGATAAACACATTTACTTTCATAAATAGCTTTGTGCTTTATTCTGAGGGACCCAAAGCAATAAGATTCCTTGTTGTGATCAACAACAGGCCCCTGTACACAGAGGCCACTTAAAAATCTCTCTCAGCAATGTCATCTCTCCTGTTCCCTGCCAGCTTCTCCTGTGTATCACAATAAGCTGCAAATTTGTGCTTCTGGGGGACTGTTTCTACTTTATAGAACTCTGCATCTGTCACCCATTTTCCTCTGAAAATATTCCCTTCAGAGGCCTCCTTGCACGCAGTTCCTCTGGAACTCGGAGCACATTTCCATCCATTTCCATCCATTTCCCTCTGCAGGAAAGAAGGACAGGAAAAAGGTAATTTTCAGCATCATCCAATTCCAATGGTTTCAAATCCATCTCTAGCTCTCTGTGCTAGCTGGTGCTGTATGTTTCACTGCAGTCTTCAGGGATTTCAGCAGCATATCTAAACTTATCCTCAACATCTCATTATTTAGAGGAAAAAAACCCAACATGACTTTTATGCAAAGAAGAGCTATGACTAAATTAAGCAGCTTGGCCAACAGCTATTGCTGAAGTTTCTGATGGAGACAGAAAATGAAGTGGAAGAAAAGCAACATCCGATCCAATACACTTAAAGCCTTGATTCGGACTTGTTAACTAACAAAGGTGCATTTCAGATATTAATTTTTTGTTTTGAAAAATGAACCTGCATGGAAGGAGAGCTCTGCAGTGGCCAGGCTGTTAGCAGCCACTGACAAGCACACAGTTCACAGCAGCCCCCACACGCAGCCTCTGATCCCAGCAAGAATTCAGGAACTCCAGTAAGATTTGCAACATGAAGAGAAAGTGAGTCACACAAATTTCTTAGAACCTGAGAATCTCCCACCTGGAAAACAGCTTATTATCAAACACAAACAATAATTAAGTACAGCAAGTTGCCTCTCATAACTGAAAATATCTATCAAATGTGAACCATAGAAAATCTGTATGCTACAGGACAAACCACAAATCAGACATGACAGAGAACTGCCGAGTCTCAATACATCATCTTACAGTTATTACAGCTGTCACCTACCCCAGAATCAGAACATTTTATGTTGGATGGGACCTTAAAAAATCACCTTGTTCCAACCCTCTGCCACAGAGTGAATTGGGAAATTTAATGTGTGGATGCTCAAACACGGAAGGCAAATTATGTTTATTATCTTCCTGTGGAAAGCCCCCACAAACTTTTGCCTAGCTTCTTTATTTATTAAAAAGGTTCTGTCCAAGCATTCAGTTTCAAGAAATACTGTTTTTAAAACATGCATAAGGGAAAGACAAAATTCTAAAATACATATCACACTTTTACTATAGGAAAAACATTTATTTTTGGAACAAACTAGTCAAATGAAAAGTTAAGGTGTCCAACTGCAGCTGAAAGAGTTTGAAAATAATGTGAAATAAGTAACTGGTGTCACCAAACCCCAAGAACCACCACTCTCACACATCTGCACTCCTCCAAAATCCCCACTGTCTGTTGCTGCAGAAACCATGTTGCTGCATGGTTTTTTACTCCATGGAATTCCCTGTAATCTCCATTTATCCTACCATCTGCACTTCTCTACCCACAGCTTCACCCATTAAACTGAAATATGAACCAAAAGAATTACGTTTGACTGTCTTGAAGAAATTGGGAAGGCAGAGGCAGGAAAGATGGAAGAAAAATTTTATAAAAAAACGACCTATGTCTTGTTGTCAAACTTCCTCTGCTTGGCAGTCTGACTAAGCCGTGTGTGCATTTGTAAGAACTCAAACCCACAGTCCCCAGACTGGAAAAGCTGTTCTGTTGCTCTTTGAGGGGGCAGGCTTTGCACCTGGGTGTTTCTAGGGGGTTCACTTGTGACACCCTGGGATACAATTGCAATGGAGCAAGGATCAGTTTACAGTGAAGAATAACTACCACCACTAAGAACTGTGAGTGCAAAGCACGCTGAGACGTTAAAAGTCAAGATTTTCTTTAACAGATCAGCTGAGCCAAATAGAAAAAAAATGCAACAACATCAGTCAGATTCACAGACTCAAAACATTGAAAAGAGACACATGAAATGTGCACCACTTAAAAATAACAAGAACTGTCCAGCACCTCACAGGGCACCGATCCAACAGGGATGGAGAGACTGGAACAAAGCCACAGAGTTCATGGAGCAGAGCAGCCAAGGCACAGGGCATTGCCCTGGGACTGTGGCAGTGCCAGGGGAGAGATGGGCAGGAAGAGGCTGCAGAGCTGGTTGTGAGGTCTTGGAGCCATGGAATATTAAACCCCTCTTTCATTCTTCTACTAAAACTGTTACTATTACTTCAAGACTTTAATTTAAAACTGACTTAATATTTTCTTCATGGGTGAAATAAGTTAAATTAGTAAATTGAAAGAATTTCTATGAAATGGATGCTTAGGATTTTTCCTACTTCAGTCAATGTCAAATCATAAGCAAAACAAGAACGTTAAATAGTTGTGTTGGGAAAGAATGAAGAATTAGATGCTGGGCAAGGGAAAATGTTTTTTAAAATTAGTAATTGGCAATGTTGCATTGATTTGTTAGCTCAAGCACAGACACCACACCTATAACTCATTGAAATTCACCAGTCTGGGTTTTCAATCTAAATATTTGAACATTCCTAGCTATATATATTTTTTTTCTTTCAGCTTGATTTAATATAAACAACAGCACCAAAATGTTCATTACAATTCATAGTAAACCCAGAGTATTGGATGACAAGGTAGCTAAAAATCAACAGAGTTAAAATAGCAATTTTCAAATTAAGAATGCAGGAATGTTGCTTAAATGCCTCTACAGACAGAGGAGAGAGCTCTCATAAAACCCTTAAGGGCTTTTTACTTTTATTTAAAACACAAAGGATTAGCTTTCTAAAGCTTCTTTTGGAATTTAATTGGGCAAGTATAACTTTTAAAGTAGTCCATCTGCCTGGAGCACAGCAGCTGTGATGGGGAGAATGCTACTGCAATATTTGGATAAATTTTCAAACAAAACCGTAAAAAGTCTGTGGTAATTAGTGGATGAAATGAGAACTCAGAACTTGGCACTGAAATACTGTTTGCAGAAACTGTTGGACTTGTTTACTGTGATTCTTGTTTCCAGTGCACAATCAGCACAGAGATTTCCATGACTTCATGCATACACAAAAGCAAAATTTGGTATCAATGCACATATTAATTTCCTCAGTATTTTACGTGACATTTCTCTCTGCAGTGAAATAAACCAACACTCATTTTCTTCTAAAATTTTATAATAGAGTAATATCACATTATTACTTTGCTTAAATTATATTACAGTGCCTAAATGTTAGATGAGGCTACATAACAGTTTGCTACATTCTGTAACAAGATCTTTCCCACTGCACCCATCTCCTCAATTCTTGTAAATTAAGTATGGTAAAATCTGTGCAATGCTTAAATAAAAGGTTCTGAGCTAATGGAAGTAGTAAGGCTAATGAAATGACCAGTGAATTAACAGGGAACAGGATTAATAGTAAATCACCACTTTCCTGGGAATTTAGCTGCAATCTTGTATTCAAATCTAAACACTCGAAAATTAACAACTTTAAAAAGGAAAAAAAAAAACCAAACAAACTGAGTTTTGTTCAAACTTCCACTTGCCTCTAAATTAAGAACTAACATTTGCATTTTTCAGTTGTGGATATTTCATCCATAACAGGATTTAATAGCCGTTTTCAAATCTGACTGCTCAAGTTTTAAGATCTGCATTTGGGCCAGGTTCAGGCTTATGATAATTTTTATCTGTTGCATATAAATATATACATCAATTTTTTGAGCATTATATCTAATATCAAAAAACTTAAGCCACTTCAAAATTCTAAAACATTTTTCAGTTTCTGTACAAGTATCTCGGTGCCAAAGTTACAGAAGCAGTGACGATGGAAAGGAGACAGCAGAGGAAAATCACACAGTTTGCTCAGCTACAACTGTTGTCTTTTTATTTTCAGGAAACGCTTTCTGCTGTTCTTCTTTTCCTGGTTACTCAGCCTGGCTCTCTGTCCTGTTTACAGAGCTGAGGTAACCCCTTGGATATGACCTGCCTTCTGTTTGCAAGAACTGCGGTAACAAGCACGCATCAATAACTCTTGTCACTGGATCCCTCTGGATGCTGCATTTTGCCCTGGTCATCAGTGGTGACATTTTCCTTACCTGTTTGGAAAGACTCGTTTCAATTGGACTGTAAAAAGATGGCTGAGGAAGAAAAACGATCTCTAAAGAAAGCAATCCAGTTTGGTATGAATGGATATATTCCATCAGTACAACTATGCATCAGAAATGAAAATGCCCCCAGAAGCTATTATGCTTGTTTAGACAACATGCAAATAAAACACATGTGACTGCTCCATCAGAAAAAAAAAAAAAAAAGCTGGATCCTAATGGAGAGCTGCTGTCAAATGAGAACCACCAGGAAAGCCATAGACTCAACCTTATCTTTAAATTAGCTAACAGCCTGTGGCAATTTTGTAATACAAAGACCATGTTTGCTGCAGGTAACAGGATTTCTGCATTCCCGAGCTACAAGAAATTGTTCCTTAAATTTTATATTTAATTTATCTTAGTTTTTGGTCTAATCAGCAATTAAATTTGAAAGAGGATCCCTAAAGAGAACATGCCAGTTGGAAATATAGGTAATAACAAGGAGAAAAATGATAAGCTCCGGGAGTAAGGTGTTAATTTGTATCTTAGGAACAACATTAATATACAGGTCAAATGTCAAATGAAATGGGTCGCAAGGAAACACGTTACTTACAGACTTTAAACTGTGATTCAATGGCTCAGCAAAACATGAAAATGCGACCAGTGCTACTGAAAAGGAACAGTCTGGACTCGGCAGATTTTATGAGGCACCCCCAGCACCGCAGGACCAAATCTCAGCAGGTCCGGTTCAAGGATGATGGTGTGAGCACCAAGGCAGAGCTGGAAGCTAATCCTGCCCGAGACACAGCACTCACAACTGGAAAAACAGAAATACTTAGGGATCACAGTTTTTTGCTAACTCAGTCTCCAACTTTTCCAAGGGCTCAGAAGGGGCTTCGGAATATTGCCATACAAACTTCTCCCAGCCTCAGGAAACACTTCCCGGTTTTTAAAAGGAAGAAGTTGACAGTAAGCAAATCATTGACAGAAATGCCAGCAGAGCCTGCAAACTCTGTCCAGGTAAATGGCAGTCTTTGTGAAGCAGACGTTCTGTCCTCAGAACTCTGCTACTTGAGGATAAGTAACCACTTGGAGGATGGATGCAGGGATAGCGAGCTGGGCTTGGGTCAAATGTTGTCAAAAGCACAAAGCAATGGACCGAGGTACTCGGGTGATTTCTCAGTGTCAGACAAGACAACTGCGTCTACACAGGTGCCTGAATACATTCATGTGAGTTTTCCACAGGACAGAAATGTTCCCCTGGATGCACCAGACACAACCATAGTTTCAAGTAATTCTCTGCATTCTTCTACCATCATCAACAGCAACGAAAGTCATGCCAACAGCACACTGTCATCTGACTCGGAAAGAGCAGAGACTTGCCTAAGCAGCTCTGTGAACTGCAGTGAATGTAACCCTCACTCTGCTGCTCCTGAAGTGGAGGAAAGCGATTCTGAGCCGCCTGTGGCCAGTAAAGATGCCAGCAGTAAGGAAACTACTCCACTGTCACCCCCACCAAATCACAGCTCATCTCCTTGTTTCCTCAGAGACTGTCACCAGGCAGGAGAGCACAAGCCAGATTCCAGCTGTGTGATGTTACCAAGGGATCATTACCCGGCGGTGTCACTGACCAGCAGTAATGCATCAAAACCATGTCTGCCATGTAATGCTGAAACCGAGAAAAATTCCACCCAGTCAGATGCTTCCCAGTGTAACAGCTGTTTCGAAGGATTTCACATAAAGTCTTACCCGCCAAGGAATGAAATAAACCCGCAAAGCAACAAAGAGATTAACGAAATAAATCAAATTCACTTGGCACATGGAGAACTCTGTGCCCTACAAGGCAGGCTGCAGTCTGTGGAGGAATCCTTGCAGTCCAACCAGGAGAAGATTAAAGTCCTTTTGAATGTAATCCAAGACCTGGAAAAATCCAGAGCCCTCAGTGAAGGGTATGGTTCATTTTTAATATTAGTAATTCATCAGAAGTGTGAAGTAGATGTTAGCATTTTAACCTTTGCTACTGAAAAACACAGCTCTTCTGATATTTAAAGATGAGTTTGCAAAAATGTATCTCACACTTTTTTGTGGTATTTGGGCCTCAGCAGAGAAGCAAGTCCCTTCACAGCTTGGCTTTAGCTGACACTGCCTTTACAAAACCCAGGGCAAGACCCAGCTTAAGAACTCCTTTTTTCATTTAGATTTAGGGTGTTCAAAGCATGGCAAGGTCAGATGCACACGGAGTGCCAGACTGAGAGCTAAGGACAGAGCGTGTGAAGGCTGTCAAAACTCACTTCAGACTCCCAGGTTTCAGAGTGGTTCCCTTCTGCACCCTGTAACAATGTGAATTCTCCTGTATTTATTGTCAGTATGGTGACACAGGGACTGTGCCAAGGCTGCAAGCAGTATTCATGCATTATTATGCATTATAAATAATAATAATAATACCATAAATGTAACAATAATCTAAAGATTGGACAAAATTAAAATAGAATTTTAAATATTTTTATGCTCAAAACAGGTTTTGAAATATTCTAATAGATCTTTCCAAACTATCGACAGCATCTCTTTCTTACAATAACTGCATTTACAACACACTTTAAAGTTCTGTTTCGTTGTAAAGTAGTATATCCTTCAAACAACTCATCTTTGAAAAACTCAGAAATAAATCAAGGGAATAAAGGTTCCATTTCATTTTTGAAAAAAAAAAAAGAACATGAAGATACTGTGCTACCAGAAATTTAATCTTTAGCACAGGCATCTGATGCATGTAGATAAATCACTTATGCATGCAATAGTGCACTCTTAATTTTAAAATTAAATCGTAAGTATCAGCTGTATTTACTGATTACAGTAATGACCAAATCAGGTAATATTCCACAAACTGCAGACACCACAACAAGAAGGCTGCACTGAGGGTTTTTGCAGGTGCAGCTGCAGAAAGAGCCCAGAGCACGAGGCTGCTGTGCTCACACCACCCTGCATCAGGGCTTTGCTCTTGTTCCCGTGTGGGCAGAACTCTCAGCACAAAACTAACCAAGGCCACAACTTTATTTAGCCCAATTTTCTTACAACTTTGGAAAGAAAAAAAAAAGAAAACAAGTCTATTTTGAACAATTTTTTCTTTTTCCAAGTATTTTTGCTTGGAATTGAAGATAACTTGTATTTCTGTTGAATAACATTCCAATTCACAATTCAAATAAGAATTTACACTCATTAAAAAACTTAATATAAATCAAGTTAGCATGTGATTTTACTCCATATATATTAACTTTTTTATCTGGAAACATTAACATATAATGTCCATCTGCTGCTAGCATGAAAATACTTTCATTAGCTTCCACTGTGCCCACATGAACTCTCGTTCTATATAACATTTTCCCCATACAATTCACCTCCAGCTATCTCCCTCAGAGGCTTGTTCTATTCAATTTTCTAGCACCAAATTTGTAATAGCCTAAACACAGGACACAAAAGTTGCCTAGACAAACAGCAAAAATGTAAAAAACATTTACAAAACTCCAAACCCCAGAAATTCAGGTAAGAGGCAAGATTCAAGGCAGGTATCCAAGTATGCCTCAAGCTTAAGCAGTCATTTCTCTTCCAGAAAATAATAATAATAATAATTATAATAATAATTCTGGCAATAATCTAGATTACACCACCTGACTGTGGTTCCCTCGGAGGTGGCAGAAAAGAACACCCACTTCTTCTCCCCTGCGTGCAGTTCTCCAGGGGAGAATCTAAGTCTCAATTACACTTGCAAATCTGCCCATAGCAAACACTAATTTGCAGTGAAGCACGGTCAGATTATCCAACAATATTTATAATCCATTTCTGTTCAGTTACCACATGGTTGAAAAGAAAAAAATATTGGCAAATATCTTGAAGTGTCGCTCTGAGATTCAATGAGAAGCTTCAATCCACCTTGGCAGATTCATCTCACAATAACACTGAATGCTTCAAGCACTTGTATTGATAGCACAAAAATGCACATGAAGAACTCCCATTTTTCCCAAAACAATCAGAAAATTATTTTATTGCATATTATAAACGGATTTCCCCTAATTCAAATAAAACTTGTTAAATATAAGTGTTACACTTTCTTCAGACATAACGAGCCATATCAATCTCAACCTGTTTCTAATGCAGATCTCTCCATCACAAAAACATTTCAGCTCTAGTTGGTGTCAAGCATGGAAACTCACATTTCTTGTTTTCTCAACACTACAAATTTTTAACTTATCAGCAGTAAAAGTCTGACTTGGTTATACTCAAAGAAACATGAAAAGGGAAGACTGGAAAGTATAAGAACAGAGATCAGACTGATTCAGCAAATTGCATGGATTTTCAAGTAATTGAAAGTGTGTTTGTTAGAAGCAGCCTCATGGCTAAGTGTTTTCATAACAAGTATTCATGCAAGAACCAACAACCAGAACTCTTAACAGCATGAGGTGGGAAAGGTGCAAGACGAGGCTCATAGGTTTTTAAAGGAACCTTCCAACTTAGAATTTGATACTGGAATTTTTAGTAGAACAGAAGTGGTGAGCAGAATGACTTTTGTTCATAAAAGAGTCAGAGCTCTGTTTTTGTATCTATAACTCCACATCTCATGAGCTGCTGTCTGTTCCAGGCGTAACTTCTACCACACTGGGCAGGACCTCAACAACTGCAGCACCTGTCAGAACACGGCGTGCATCATCTACAGGTACCTCACTGCTCACACAGCTCTGTCCTGCCTGGACACCCCAGCTGCACAAAACACTGTTCTGCTCACACCTGTAAAATGTCTCAACTGCCGCTAACCCGGTTTTTAAGAAAAGACCAAGTGGTTTATATGAGGTGCTTGCTTTGTTCCCCAAGCAGAAAACAATTCACAGTGGTGTTAGCTGAAAGGAAAGGAGGAACTGGACTTGGGAGAATTCAAACAGAAACTCTTCCCTTTAAAGTTTCACAGTGATATTACCGGCATGCTTTGAAAACCTGTGATGTCTTTTCTGATGATGAAATTCCTCTGTGTGGAATTTTTAAAGCTGGAGTTTCTGTAATAATTTTAGATCTTGGAAAAGATAAACTCAGTTCTCTGAATGGCAGTGAGCTGCAGCTACAGTTCATATTAACCAGCAAAACAAATCCAAAATTCTCATTTTTTGTTAATTTTAGAGAGTGCAATGTGAGTGTAGGCTACATCAGACTGAAAGTGCAGTTTATGCTAAACTCCTTTGGCCAGAAAGCTTTGCAGGGATCTGCACGTTTCCAGTGCTGTGTCTGTACAAACACACTGGAAGAGCCTTCAGCTGTCCAGACAGTAACCCCAAAGCTAGCAGGTACAAAGTCTTGCTTGTGCTGCACCTGTATCTTGTCCACTCAGTAAGGGAATTTATAAAGACATTATGTAATCTCTGCAAGCTCAGTTATGAGGCAGAAAACCCAGATCCTGGGTTACTTGATTACATTTATAAAAATAAAGGATAAGAGAATTTCTCTTTTAGATTGAAACCTTTTCCTCCATTTCAAAGAACATGGCAGACCATCTTCAACAGTTTATAACCACTATAACTTTAATTTTTTTCATGGAAATAATTAATAGAAAATACTCACATGGAAGCGTTTCTCACACTGCATGTTCTGCATGAACCAAATTTAGTAAAGGGCTTAGTAAACAAGACACAACACTGGAAGCTATTGTTCAACATGCAGCTCAGTCCCATACTGATGTCCTAAACCTCTGGTAATGAAATTTCCAAGTAATTAACATGTCACAAATTAAACAACACAGCTCCTCTGAGACAAAGCTGTAGGTCTTCTTCACAGCCCTCTGAATGCTGTGGGATGTTATGTGACTTATCCCAAGAGCACAGACTGTATCCATTAAAAAAAATTTTAAAAGTTAGATTTCCTTTAGTTGATCATTGCCTCTGAATAAACAACCTCTGTGTGTTTTATGGGACCTGACACGAACAGGTCTCTCCCTAGAATTTGTATAAAGACCACCCCTGACCACAGCATGTCTACTCTCTTTGAAAAGTACCCTGTGTTTTTAAGTTCACATGGTTTCAGTGCAGGGTAGATCTTGAACAACAAGCACCATCATTCAAAGGAAAGAACAGAGGAAGTCAAAAAACATTCAGGGACCTTTGTGATTCACCAGTGTGCAACAGTAATGGTGCCTGGAGGCTCCCACTGCAATGATCAATGGAACATGTACAGAACACAGGGGCTCTGACAAGTCTCGACTTTAAAGAGACAAAGAGGAAGCAGTAAGGAAACAGTAGTCTTTGATTTACAGAGTTGTTCCAGAAGATGTGTTTATGAAAAAAACATTCTGAGTGACTAATTGAAGTTCATTAGCCAATATTCTAAAAGAAGCAGTCATTGTCAGTCTTTGCTCCAGACAAACACGTGCAGTTCCTGTGTTTTCTGCGGCCTGAAATGCCCATGCAAGTACATTCCCCTGAGACAGCATCACAGTTGTGGTTATAAAATCAGGTGTTCTGTCGTGCTCCCAGTTTCCCTGCTCTTAAAGAACCTCACTCCTCACTGGTGCAAACCCTGCACATGCAGGTGCTGAGCTGCTGTCACTGAAGCATCTTTATCACACACAGTCCCCGAGTCAAACAATGCATTCATCTCACAGAAATCCCCGTGTGGATTACACTGATCACTAAAGTAATAAAGGGCTTTTCAGCCTAACAGTGACTGTAAATTCGGCGTTATTAACTACCCAGCAGGGATTCCAGCCTTGGGATTTTCCATCTAGATCCTGTAATAGGAATGTTTGTATTGTAATAAACAAATGCAAGTAGCAACCAAAACCAGTTATCATGGGCAGCATTAAATGAAAACTGAATTGACCTCTTGCCTCTGGAGATGATATCTCTTACATTAAATTAAAAACTCTGAAGAAAGGTGGAGAAATGGGACATGAGAAGATGCAACCCCCTTATGTATTCTATAAAGCTGACATTTCATTCTCCAGCACCCTTGGTCTGTGAATATTGAAAGGTATTAAGTTGCAGTTTTAGTAATAAACTGATAAAATGCAAGAGGCACTGATTTTATATCACTTCCTTCTGCTTTTTTAATATTTATTATGTATTCCTTCTTGTTCAAGAGATCCTTTTACTCTTTTCTAAATGAAAATAATCTTCCTGCTTTCTTTTTTTACCTGCTGAGTTATATTATTTCATTAAAAATCCCAAGACACGTGAACTAAGGGAAACAATCTTCTAGTTAGTTTTAGCATGCTATTTAATGATGTTTATGGATTTTATATAAAAATACAATTAAAAGTTTTTAAAGATTTGAACATTTACTAACTTGACAGATTTCATCTGATCAGTGCCAAAATCAGCTTCAGGACCTTGAAGTGACATCCCATCCCCCTTAAAGGATGCGCTTTTCCTCCCAGCATGGCAAATACAACCTTTCCACTCTCCCCTAAAACCTTCACAGCAGTCACAGCTGATACAACTCACACTCCTGCCCAGAAAAGATGACAGAAATAAGGAAAATACACACAATACTGCTTAATCCCTGTCTACATTGACTCTTTTGAACCTTGCTTTTATTTCTATGCACTCATCTGCTGTTATCTAATTAACATTTTGGCTCTTGTTTGACATCAATAATAATTAGGGCTTTCAGTTGAGGGAATGAGTTCTACTTTCCTCTTAACTAACACCACTTACCTCGAATACTTACATACTGACTGAATTTCATACATTTTTGTTCTTAGCCTGTGTCCTAGTGGGAGACACTCACATTTAACAAAGTTAAGCATGTGAGAGTTGTTGGTTATGAGCATATGACTGTTAGATTAGGGGATCAAAATCTGACCTTTGAATAAAATGTATTGAAAGGTCATCCTAGTACATTTTCATTTTTGACACATTGCTTTCGGCACAATGTTGGAGTTCTTAACTCACATGAAGTAAAATTTTTTCTCAAAAAAAAACCAATTAAGAGGTTAACTTATTTTCAAAGGAGTAACCCCTAAACCCCTTGTGTTTACCCCAGGCTGTGTCATGAATAACTCAAGTTATTCTGATGAGGGAAGAAACCTTTGACGTGTTCTCTAAAGGGGGAATTTCTCACTTACTAGCATAGGTCTCTCAATTTTTTTCCATAGTGTAGAATATGACTTCAGACAACAAGAAGGAAGATTTCATCAGATTTTGAAAACACTGGACAATGCAGAGCAAAATCCATCTTCAGCTTCACCTCAGAAGCCGCCACCTGATCCTCCAGCTCCCGAGAAAAAGGAGTTAAGGAGAAAAACAAAAAAGGTGAAAAGAAAATGCTTCTGGTGGATTTGACTTCCTCATGCATCTTTTTACGTTTCAAAAGGCACTCAAACAGGAAGAGCTTGAGAGCACACACCTGAAAATGTGCTATTATGAAATCACAAAGGTTAAGAATATTTAATTAGAGTATCTGAAAAATCAAAATAATTGAATTTAGTTAAATCAGCTCACTGAATAAAGGCGCATGAAGATACTATTTTCAAGAGCAGGAATTGTTTCTTTCAAAAGGAAGTTCTCTTTTTTTCCAAGGAAACTTTCATATGCTTTGTAAAGACCTTTTTTTTCAACTTTCCAAAAATAAAAAGGTTTAAATCTCTACTTTAAAAAACAATGGTAGACAAAGCATGTCACACAGCCTTCATTTCCCATTTATAAGCAACATGGACTAAAAGGAAAAAAACTTCATCAAGCTTTGAACAAACCACATCACCAAGAAAAATCCAGGGAAACCTAAATTGTTCAAACAAATCTCTCCTCAAAGGAGACAATTATAATTATATCATATTCCCACTGAAATATTTTAGTTGCTGTCATCTAATATTGAACAACAAACAAAAGAATTTCAGGTTAAGTTTTAACTCCATCCTTTTCTTTGTTGATTATAAAAAGCCACCATTTAGAAGTTTCAGCCATTTAATGGACAGAATAGAGGAGCTGTAAAACACGAGAGTGTCACAGAAACTCTTGTCTGTCTTAAACCCCTGCTCAAGGAAGGTGCAGTTAAATGAATTTGAGCTGTGAGTATCTCCAAAGACAAAACCCTCAGCTCCCTGGGGAAGGCTGTTCCAGGGTCTCTCCTAATCTGAATTTCCTGCATTCTGATTTGTGCCCGTTACATCTTGCTCTGTCCAAGCACACCTGCAAGAAGAACCACACGTACAGTGAGACCTCTCTCCTTAGTCTTCACTTCCAGAAGACTGAACAAATCCAATTTTCATTGCCTCTCATCTCCTCTGCTGCAGCCACAGCCATGCTGGTGGTGTCCCCGCAGAAGCTGATGTCTTTCATTTACCTTGGAGCCTAAAACTGGACACAATCCCTCAGAGGTCATCACAATTAATTGCTGGATGAAGAGGAATAACTGTTTTGGCTACTGTCTTACTGAACCATTTTCCCAGTCTGTCCATTTAAGACCTGTATTGCTGTACCAAAATATCCCAAGATTTCTTTTCGCCTTAAGATGTAAATTAATATATGATAAAAAATTGAACATAAAAATAATATTTAGTGAACTGATCTGTATAACATGCAAAAAAAAAATAATATATATATATACACTAAAAAGATTTTATCAAATGTCAATGCAGTTACTTCTTTCCTGCAAAAATACTCAAGTTACCATTAGCACAGGGTGTGCCAATGGAACCCAGTTTATGATTGGTGATCCTATTATTTTACTCATGAAAACATGGTCACCTTTCATATGGGGAGCAGGGGTGAAAAGGTTTCCCAAAGCAAATTGAGTGGAATGTACTGCAGACGTTTTCTTAGAAGTGGCCCTGGTTCAGGGTATTCCATAGATTAATCCCTGCATCTTATTTTTCTATGTCATCCTGTATTGATTGTGCAATGTTAGTTTTAAATGTCTGTACACTTTTTGTACACTTCTGTGTTCCTTGAATTCTTAGGGTTAATTACACATTTGAAAATACATTAAAACAATTTTGCACAGAAGAATTTTGTCTGGAGGAATTAATTTCTTTATAAAATGAATCCTTTAGAAGAAAGTATGCAAAATGCCATGGCTTAACTTAGCAAAATTCTAAAGGACTGTCATTTTAAAAAACATTCTCATGTTAATTTCAGTTAGTACAGAAATGACAGGAACAAAACTGTTGTTACTTTAGAGGCTTTTCAGAAGGAAATTAATTTTTTACTAACATGTCTTTAGATGCCTTTAGTGAGACAGAAAAGCTCTTCAATAATAGGTTGTGGTTATAAAAAAGGTAAGAATTAAATGACTCCATCAGAACACCTCACTACGTTACACTCAAGTACGTGCACTGCTTGTGCCGCTGTGCCAACAGCATTCCTATTTTACATTAGTCTCTATAATTAATGCAGTGAAGGATTTATTAGTGCATAAGTTACTCTTGTGTATTAAAATAACATTTTAAGACCAATATGCCCTGTGGTAAAGTATAATAATAAGCAGCACCAAGAGCTTTAACACTAGTAAAACCAGTAAGATTTTTTTCTGTATTGAACCCGTTTTTACTAATTTATGATACAAAAGCAATCTTTTTGCCTTTTTTTCTGTTGACAAGCACAAAAAAGGCTCATTTTAAGCAATCTGATTTTGGGTTTTCCCACATGATGCATATGATGCCTTCAATTTATTTTCAAAGGATCCAGAAAATTTAATTTAAACAAACCACAGTACTCTAGGTCACCACATAGCACCAATCAATCCCTGGGGTCAGGAGAGCAATGCAAAACAGAAATAATCTTTTTAGTTTAAGAAAGTCCAACCAAAGGCAGCCTCCAAAGTAAGGCTCTAACTCTTTCTTATGATCTGAAGAAACATCAGTTCTCATAAAAATCTGAAATGCACTGATTTAAGTGCTTACAGGTTTCATATTTTACCATCTGAGCTTCATGGGATCCAGAACCGTAACCAATTTTTAATCCTTAATCTCCCAGTCACAATTAGCTTCTGTTTTCCTGATTCCTGAGTTGGTGGATTTTAATTTCTCTCTCAGTCAATAAAGTCTGGATGATCCACGTGTGGATATGAAATTCTGTTTGTGACCTTTGCCCACAGAGCAGCAGGGAAGCCCGTGAGGTTTCCAGGCCAGCCACTTCTCTCTCAGCCTTCCCTCTGCCCAGAGTTTTCAAACTCAAAATGCTTCAAGGCATCTGCTTTCCTCGACAGAAAATATGGAATTCCTGTGCTGTGAGAGCACTTTCCTGCAGGGAGGCTGCAAGGAGTTTTTACCCCCAGTCATTCCCGCTGTTTGACACTCAAAAGGTTTTCTCCATCAAACTTGAGGGAGAACTTTGGAACAAAAGGCTTTTGTCCCACTAAAAGGTGGTGGTGGTGGGGAGGTGTCAGTCGTGGATACACCAAGAACGGGAGCAGGGTAACACTGCTTAGCTGCTGTTCTGTTTAGATTTTAAAATGTGCTTATCTTAGCAACAGAAAATAATTAAAATTTAAAGCTTTGTAACACATAATTGGAGAGTCTTGGCTATATGAAAATATTATATGGAAACATTGGTTTTTTTTAATTGTTTAATATTTTAAAAATATTGTAGTCATTAATTATTAATTCCTATAGGAAATAAAAAAGTACCAGATACACACTGTGCAATTTATAGTGTGAAGATTGGAAGAGCAGTAGAAATTGGTAGACTGTTGGAAGATAAAAGTCACGGCTACAAAAAACTTCTCTGGTTTACAAAATTACAGCATAATCCCCAAAAACACCTTCCAGAGAAGGAAAGAAATGTTAGAAATACAAATGCATTCTTAAATAAAATTGAAAAACGACCCACAAATCCCCCATAAATTGTCAAAAAAACCCACCAAAAACCCAAATCACAGCTACTTGACAGCACTTGATTATGAAAATATTGTGAGCTTCTGAGAAATATATATTTAAATGATATATGCTCTATAGAAAACATTGCACAGAATGCAGTATATTCCAAAATTACTGTATTTGAAATGGATGTTATATGGAGTCAAGCTAGCTTTCTCTAAAAATTAAAAATATATGAATAAAATAGTGATTTTTCTCATGTAACAGCAGTTCATGTAGGGCATGTGATGGTTCTGTGCACTGTAACAATTCTGCCAGCACAGACACACAACATCTTCCCCATGGCACTTGATCTCTAATGTATGTTCAGTATATTTCTAGGCCCTTTAAATGATGTTATCTTCTGCAATAAAATGAGATATTTTTATTAGGTTTCAGGAGTCAATCAATAATAAACAACAATTAGATTACAAAGGAAGGGAACAGCTGTTCTTTGGGAAAAGAAAAATGAATGGAAAACTAACAAGCATGTCGTGGAATTATTCTGCAGCATTTCCAGGTAGAGGAAGGATATCAATTTGAATACCAAACAAAAAAGCTGTAGCTTTTAGCTAGACCATGAGTAGATTTCAACATATCAAATTCTCCAACCATGGCAGCTCTGCAAATATTTTTTGTGGTCGTTGTCTGCTCTAGAGTAGCTTCACCTAACAAAGTTCACAGATTTCTTTTTGGCAAAATTTTAGTTGTACAATATTACATTTACTGTCTAAAGACATCTCTGTGTAGCACAGCTACACTTGTTTCACAATATTGTGAGCAAAATCAAGTTTGCATATGGTGGATTTATGATATTTCTATTTACCTAACCAAGCCAAGACTGAAAACAAGTTTTTCTGTGTTCTACATGGTTTAGAAATCTGACTTCTAAAATTCCTGTAGGAGGACTTCACTGCATGACAATGACCTTTAGCTAAAAGTCTAAATCTCATGAGGTATTCAAGGTAAAGCTTGAATAGCCAGTTTCAGACAATAAACTTGTCCCTCTTCATGAAAGTGTAGAAGCACTTCTACGACTACAAACAGTCAAGGTTTCATGGGGTTTTAAGAGTGAAAACAACCAAGCAGCTGTTAAAGCCTTCAGCTGCTAAAACACCACAGTGAAGGCAAGAATGGCATTTAACTAAGTCTCCCCTGCAGTAGCTGCAGAGCCAAATTACCTTTGCACCACCACCTCCTTCTCCTGGGGAGATTATTTCTTTCTGAGCCTGACTCTTGTCAGTAATTACATAAACACAGCTCCCAGCAGGCCCTTACCAGCTAAGCCCAGGGCAGACTCCTCCCTTTCCCTTCAACTGGCGTCACAGCAGGAAAAGATCCAGGCAACTGTAAACCCAGATCTCTGCCAACAAGCTAGAAGATTGTGAGAACACCTGAATATGAAAATTAACCTGTCGGAAAGAAAAAAAAACCCTCAGGTAGATCAAATCCAGTTCTCTGTCAGGTGCAAGGCATTTAAACTTGCAAGGAATTACAGGTCTTGTAAATTGTTCTTATCAGTATAAAGCAGTATTAGCTTTACTTTCCACAGCATGTTTAAGTAACAGTAAATTACACTGCAGGAGTTAATAAAAATTCTTGCAGTGTTCACAAACACAGTAACAGCTTTAAAATCTAAAGAGTAATCTCCTGTCCTCCTGGAAGTGATAGATTTAGCCCCATTTGAAATGTCACTTATACCTGTATGACCTCAGCTATGCAGTCCAGCTGCAGAAATTCCACGTCTGTAATTTCACCTGTACTTGCAGACTTCACTACACTTGCAGCAACTTGAGCTCATCTAAGCATTCTCCAGGACATAAGTCTTGACTATCTGCTTCATTAGGAAAAGATCAAGCGTTTGGGCTTTCACAGCAAGTTTGACCCTCTCAAAAGTGTTAAAGCAAACCTGAAAATTAACTTGATGAACTAAAGTAGCACACAGAGCATGGAAAACAGCTCTTTTGCCAGTTCTTTCTGAATACAAAAAGACTTTTGCTCGTTAAAAAAAAAAATTATTTGCATGTAAAAGGCTATTCTGTTAAGAAGTGTTGCTTCAGCTGTAGAAAATGTAGCAATTTATTGGAATACTGCTTTGAAAAACTTCTAAAATCCCCAATGTACAGAAATGCAGAGGTGCTCATGAACATGATTAGAAGCAAGAGAATCGCATTTCAAAATTCACACCGAATTCGTTCTTTTCAAGTTAAAACAGCTGAAGAAATTACAGTAGATGGGAGGGGAAAAAAAAGAAACAGATTTCCCAAGGCATTTCAATTTACTGTAACCAGCTTGTTTCCTACTGGTTTCCTAATGGATCTTTTATGCAGGATTAAAACAGCTTCGTTTTGCTTTTTCATGTGCTGTTTATCCAGAAATACTCCTTAATAGACTGCTCATGTTCTTTGTACAGAAAACATTTTCCAGCACTCTGGAGAACTGAAGGGGTCACTGGTCTTCATTCCAAACCATTTCCTGCTGTGCCCATGGATGTGCCCGAGGGTTCCACATGAACAACAACAGCCTGGAGTCCAGATAAACAGCTACAGAGACGTCTCAGACTTGCAGATGTACCACCAGGGAGCTCAGAGCAACCATTGGCAATTATTTCCTCTGAGGAACTCAATTAGTCTCCTCAATTATTAGGAGCCTAATCATTAGGAGGCACACATGCTCTGGCTGGCAATGATCTTAAACTGTTATTTTGCAATAGAAATAAGCAGGGAAACACAGGACATTTGAAAAGGCACACGATGTACCTCCTGTGGCCAAAATCATTAAATAAATGATGCTATGATTCTGTAGAATAAAATAAATCTCCAAAGACAAGCCATTAAAAACCATCTTCACATAAGTGAACAGTTTGAAGGGCAAGCTCCCAATTCCCAATGAATTCCTTGCATTCTCACAAATAGTCTAAATGCAGAGGAGCACTCAGGAGACGTGTACTTATGTCTGAATAAATTGCAGAATCTGTGCTCAAATATAATTCTTAAATCATGGAATGTTCACAAAAAAAAATATCTCAGGTGAGTGTTTAGTGCCAGCATATGCCCAGATATTTTTTTTTTTAGTTTTACTCATGCAATTTCACTTTTGATCAGTAAAAATACTCTTTTCAATGTCTTAAACCAAGTTCTTGATGCACATTTGTAAAACTTTCTTTTTTTCTGCAAATATCAATAAACTTTCTATTTATCATTTGTTCTCTTAAAGAATGTTCAAATCTTAGAACTACACTTCAAAGGACTACAGTTCCCAACTGAATGAAAAAAGAGTAAAGCTTGAGATATTTTAAGTTAAAAAAATAAATTTAAAAGGACTCCACAAATTCTATATTTGCATTTTTCCAGGATAACTATAAAATGAGTTTTAAAGCATTGAAAATGCATTAAAATATTACTCACAATTAGTGGATCTCGTCCCATTGTAATAACAGTTCTGTTCACTGTGCGTAACAACTGCACCATTATTTCTTGAATATGGTGATAAGTTGAAGCCTGCAAATGAAAAAATAGAGTTTTGATATTAAAATCATATCTCCTTGAAAAGTAAGAAGAAACCAATTATTTCCATTTTGACAACTCAAGCTGTACAATATAACAGCCCTATTGAAAGAGCAACACTAATTTTTCTTGCTCCTTAGTTCCAGCAAATTCAATGGAATACTCGTGTCCAATTTCAGTCCAATTTCAGTCCAATTTCAGCCCAATCTACACCACAACGGTTTTTTGTTTCAATCAGTCACTTCCCATCTCTCACTCAAGGACTCCTGTTCTCCTCTAAGTGAGCAGTCTGTAGCTTAACCCTGGTACAGTTAACTTGAGGCAAATTCTCTCCCAGCTCCCCACATCTGTCAGGGCTCTCAGTGCGCTGCAGCTCAGGAACATTCTTAGCTGGCAGTCACAAATACAGAGTTGTTAAAGGAGAGAGTTGTCTTCATTTACCTGAGCTGCTCTGGGAGGGCACAAACTGGACAAGGTGGGCCCAAGAGCTTTTGTTGCCTGGATGACATTGGATTATTTATTCTAAAACCCTGAGGAAATGGGCATGACCTCCTGTTCACCAGTTTCACTGACCTTACCCTGATCACTCGATCACTCGCTTGGGAAACCAACACGCAACAAGAAAGAAAAAGTCTAAACAAAATTTTAGCAGAAAAGGATATTTAGCTTACACCAAGACTCTTATTTAATGTCAGTTATAGCATGGAAAGAACACCACAATCACAGAAGCCATGGCAATTTCTTATAATGTTTTAGGTAGCTGAGCCCCAGTACTGTCCCAGGAGAAACTGCTTCAGTTTCTGTTTTTCCTCTGAGTCAGCCAAAGTCTTTTCCTTTTCCTTTCTCCTGTTCTGGTTGCTCCAGATCAAGACACACACCTCAAAACAGGGACCTTCCTCACACCTGGCACTTTATTTGCTATTACCATTTGGTCCTCCTGTATCCTTTGACAATGACACACACAAGCTGAAGTGATCTCCTCACCTATCACAGCATTTCTGGAGTTGTCATATTTTATAAATTAACAATGTAGTCACAGAATAATTTGTGTTTGGTGTTTTCTTCTTTAAAATTTCACTTTCTCTGGTACAGTTCTATGTTTATAACACAACTACACTTGAGAGCGGCTGCACAGAAGACACATTTATTGTTTTTATAAAATTGTTTACCACTATAATTAAATAAAATATTATTAACAGCAAAAAATGATAAACTGTGTAGTAGCACTTAGCACAGGGATGTAATCTGTTCATTAGTTTCCCTTTTTTAAATTTCAAAGATAAGGGCTCATATAATGTAAGTTCACTTGCACATTTCAATATGTGCTATACCATAATTAGTAACAGTTCAGAACATTGCATAAGGAGTTTTAACATTTAGCCCTGACTCCATCATTAAAGATGAGCTCTATTCTTAATTCACAAGTAGCACATAACAAACCTCTCCTGGAAGATTTTTACATATGCTCAAGCACACAAAGGTTATTTTCTGCCAGACTTTTGAATTTTCAGAGAAACATTAGCAAATGAAATAAAATGGTTTCTCTGTGAAACTGAGACTCCCTTTCTTCTTGATGATCTAAGGAACAATTAGGCATTCAATACCGACATTGCTAAATTAGCAAAAAGTATTTTCACACGTTGTCAATACACAAGATTTCAGCTTTTATCTTACAGCTTCTAGCTTCAGAAGATAGTCTGACAACCAACTGCAACATGTGTTTTTTGAGATCATGTTTCTCCTTATGAGGATGACATAGGAAAACCAATAATCATTTGGCTTCAGTCCACTGATTAAGAATAAGTTTTTAGGAGCTAAATGAACTACTTGTATTATATATAAATGTTCACTTGGGAAAAAAATAATTGTATTATTCCATTTCATTAAATATGGTGATCAAAAATGTTTGTCTTCCCTGTTGAAAAGATTTGCAAAGGTAGGGAACAACCAGAGTTCATGCTCTGTAGGCAGGTCAGCAGGAGAAGTGTTCTCACAGAACTCCAATGCCTTCAGTTCCTTGTTGGGCTGGATGGCACAGATTGGTACATAGATTAGTTAATAGAAAATCCAAACCAAACAAAATTTCACTCTCTTTCAAAAATATCTGTGTAGGGTAAAGGCAGACAGAGTTTGATTTAGCTTCCATCTTCTATTTAAACTGCTACAGGATTGGGACAGAAAAGCAATTCTGTTGATTCAGAGTCAACCCTGCACTTCAGCTTCTGATGGAGTGTTCTTTTATTTGGACAGTGGCAAACAGGGACTCACTGAAAGGCTCCTTGGGCATTACAACACTACACAGTCTGTACTTGATACACTCACTTGGAAACTTCTGTCAGTCCCTTCCAGCTGTCCCCGCTCTGTCCCCTCCCAAACTCTCAGCCAGTTCTACCCTCCTCCCTGGCGTGGGGCTCAGTGAGAAGCACAGGAGGCCTTGGCAGTGTGCAAGCACCATTCAGCAATAACTAAAATTCATTATCAACCCTGTTCTGGTGACAAATCTGAACCATGGCAGTCTATGGGCAGACACAGAGGGAATGATCTCTGCACCAACCAGATCCTGTGTGCTCACTCTCTGCTGCACCCCGTTCTGGAACTTGGATCCCTTCTTTGACACACATACAAATAAAGGCACGTATAAAAGGTTAACAATTTCTTTTTTAAGCCATAACTCATAATCCTGCATTGTTCTGGCTGAAAAGTCTCTGCAAAAGACCTCGAGGTAATTGGCCTTGAAAGAACATGGAGAATTCCTGAACATGGAGAATTCCTGACTACATTCTTTTGAAATTCTCTTTTGCTAAGGCCTTAAGATCTGCCACAAGTTAGGGAAATGCTTAAAAAATTCATTTACAATTAGAAAATGCCTCCAGTCTTGTTTTGTAATGTTTGCTAAATAGCTTAAAATGCAACTGCTGCCAATTACTGACAATGCACAGAACAGGAAAAGACTCTTCATCTCTCTTGCACTTATAGTGCTAACTGAGATTTTACTGTAGATTCCAAGAGAAAGCATTTACCACTACATTTAATTTCGCAAGTACTATAAATAAAAATTTGTTCTGATTCAGTAAACAATTAAAGACAAAGTCACCTTACAAAGGACTTCCAGATTGCGTGAAACAAAGTGTTGTAAAGAGAGAAAAGGGAAATGTTTTTAATTAAAACAGAAACAAAAAATCACTGATTTCACCATGACATTCATCAGCGACTTACTTGCAGCTCTGAGATTTAACTGTATTTCACAGGTGCTTGAAGCACAATCTCAAGTTACAAAGCTAATTTCAGACGTGATTAAGTCAAAACAATGCCATTTATGTGCAAAGGTTGATTGCTGGAGAGGAGCCTTAAAATCAAACCTAAGCATCTCACTGAGATGCCCAACAGTGACTGTCTAGTCATAAAAATAAACACACAAACGCTACACAAATCAGAGATTTTAACAACATGCTGGCTACCTGAAGAACCCAGCAGTGAGACAGCAGCTGAAGAAAACTGCATTTGAACACAAGGATCTGATGATTCCCATGTTCCCACTCGCTGAACAATGCAAGGCAAAACAGCAGAGCAGAGCTGGTAATATCAAAATATGCTTTCCTTTGACAAAGAAGATGCATTCTTCAAAAATTCTGTAACAACTTCAAAGATCACTTCACAGCGTAAATTTTCACCACATGAAACAGAACAACTGCTGCTGTTTTTTCTTCCCTGTCCTTTTGTGTGTTCTATTTCTGGTGACTTTCACAGAATAAATGCATTGCAAAAATATCAAAGTTAAGTTTCCAAAAAGTTTTGAATACTTGAGGTTTCTCTACTGAGATGGAAAAAAGATAAGAAATAGGGACAAGACCTTGGTGTTATTAATATTGCTACATGATTCAGCAGGTCAAACCACCCTTTTTCTTAGAAAGAGGCTAAGAAATGAAGGGAATTAATTGTTGAATAGAAAACTGCATTCATCTTAGGGTTCAAGTGTAATCCCAGCTGAAATAATTTCGCTAATTAGCAAACGAACCAACTGTCTTTATCTAGATCCCACTGAATAAAGGCATGCTGAAGGACACTGCCTAAAAACAATTTAGCCATATATGAACCATTTCATTTGCCCACAGGTTACAAAATATTCACTGCTGCAAGGCAAATACAGCCTTGAAACAAGATTTCTCATTTTAGCTGGAAAATAAACATGTGTGTTACACTCCAGAGAAATCTCTAGTGGCTGCTGAGGACAAATGAGTATTTGATCCTTGGATGCTGCTGTGTTCCTTTCCTTTGCTCCTTTTTTCTCCTTCAGATAAGTCATCTCAACAGAAGATTTTCAGTACTGAAGCAGGATCAGTGTTTGGTTAAAAAAGAAATGAGATAATAATCCATGGATTCCTCAATCAAGGAAGGAAAAAGCTGTGAGTGATGGCCACAGGTTTGTTGTGTGGTTACAAAGCCCAGTGTTACAGTTAATGACGTTTAATGTATTCTAAAATCAATATTTTCTCTGACCAGCAGCTGTATTGCCAGAGGCAGGACAGAGTATGGTCTTTCTGCAACAGAAGCATCTGTTTCTTTTGTTGATATCCCAACCATTCTAGAATATTTCTTAGGAATATGATGTGTCTAGAGGGCTCAGCATGTTCTGATACCACTGCTGGATTTAAACTTATCCCAAGGGGTTTCTCCTTATATCAGAAATGCATCAGTATTCACTGCAAACACAATCTCTTGATAACTGTGGCCCAAACATCTCACAGAGAATCTCCAGTTTACCTTCCTCGAAAGAAACTATTGCAGAAATGCCCCTTGTGTTGAACAAATGTCACTTTTTTTAATACATGTGTTTTAAATTCTCAGCAATTCTGCTGCTCTGCATAATGTTCTCACTCACACAAAGATGAGCGACAAACCCACATTTTCTGTAGGCTTTAATTAGTTTTTTACATGTCAGCAACTGCTCCAATGGATAGCAACTGTTAAATTCAAAAATAAACTTCATTTATGTGGTACACACAGAGAAACTTTTACTCCATCTTGCTTTACAATTTTGTTCTAGCTTTTAAAGGATATAGTAACAAAACTGGTTACTTTGCATTATAGCCCTCTGAGATGATAACTTCAATTTTTGCCCTATTATGATTTCACCATTTATCTTAAGAATTTCCTTTCAAATTCCAGTGTTCCAATATTTCTTTTGTATCCCTTTGGATCAATCCCTCCTGAACTGCTTAAGTCTAAACCAATGAAGGAAATAGCTGATAATACACATGGAAAGATTGCCCTGTGCAAACTGAAAAGCCTCAGCAGCATCAAAGATTTTTATGAAATCAAGATACATGCTGTAGTGATTTCATTTACTAGGAAATGATCCAAGGAACCACAGTGAAAAACTCCTAAAATGACAAGTTGCCTTAATCAAAATTCTGCAAAGTTTGAACACAGGTATCAGAAAACTATAGCTGAGGAAAAATCAGCACAGATTCACAGGTTAAGGAAATTACAGCTTCCTTAATGCAATTAATTACGATGTTTTCTGAAAATAAATTTCTCAAATTACTGAGAAACTTTGCTGAATAACCTACTGCTCATTATGAAGTGGGTGACTAAAAGGGCAATTCAACATTCTCTCAAATGAGAAAAAAAAAGAATCACCCACATGAACATTTCAGGGTTTGAAAATTTCAGAAGTCTGATAAAGAAACTACAGTCTCCAAGAGAAATATAGAAAGAGTTATCTGTTTCACCCAGACGTTGCTGAAAGCAGAAACCATACTTACAATATTTGTACAGTCAAAAGCATTTGTTTCAGAAAGTACAGGGGTTTTTACAAAAGGAGCAAGAGGAAATTTGAAAATTATTCTGTATAATTAAAATAATTACAGAATAATCAAAAAACTGTGGTTGGAACGGACCTTGCAAGGTCATGTAGTCCAACCCCTGCAATGAGCAGAGACATCTTCAGCTGGATCAAGTTACCCAGAAGTCAGCATTCATCCTTAAAACCTCAACTGCCCTTTGCTTTAAGTTTATGAAAAATAGGAGAAAAGTCCAATTTGCCTCTGACTTGTACTAAATATTTGAAAGAGATTAATCATCATAAATAATTTACTTCCTAATCAGCTCAGGCTTTCCACAGACTTGGGCTCTCTACATCATCATCAATACTTACAGGGTCCTGACAGCTCAGAACCTCCAGGATGCTATTAAGTAATTCAACACAGTACTTCCTCTCCTGGACCTGGAGCTGCTGATCCTCCTTCTGTTCCAGTAATTCCCTCAGCTCTTTTGTAATCACAGGAAGCAGAATGTCCCTGCATTCTGAAAGAAAGCAAATTATCTTAACAACAGATACAAATGAAATACTATGTGCAAAGAAACCCTCCCCCAAACAGTGAAACACAATATGCTTTAACAGCCTCAGTCCCAACGTGGAACTGTTGATTTTCCAGCTGTGCCTCAGAAATATTCCAACCTTGTGCGGTATTTTCATAAATCAACAGTATTTTTATATATCAAAACCCAAAGTTCCTGATAAAAATAATTTTCTTCAGTTAACTTCTGAAGGCTGTTCAGCTCATATGAAACACTTGGGGGCAAATTACTCATTTACATACAAAGCATCCTGAAATTAATTATGTTCAAGTAACGACAGGATTTTAATGTAAGAAAATGACTGTATTTATTAACTTATTTCTAAAAATGAGACTCAGCAGAATAGAACTATGTGCACAATTTTTGAAACATATCTTTTAAATGCACATCAAAGAATGCAGACAAAGGAAAGATTTAATGAAAGGTCTATCAAGCCTGTGATAGTGGGAGCTGTGCAAACATTCATCCATATTTAAATTTAGGGAAGCTGACACAAATAGGAAGTTACTTTCCAATCTCACATGTACATTGACTTTTCAAGAAAGAGGTGCTTATAGGAAATGCCAGGAGTACAAGATACACAAATTTGAGATAACTTTAATGAGAGCAATATCTAACCAGGAATATAAAATATACATGCTTTTTTTAAAGAATGATTTAGAGCACCTGGACACAGTGTCCTGATAAACAGGTGCAGGGTGAGACATGGTGAGACTTTATCTAATGTGATTTAAAAAAGCCAGGGGCTCAGAATCCCACAAGAACAAGGGCATTAGTACAGGATGACTGAAGGGAAAGACAGAAGGGAAAGACAGAAAGAAAGAAGGACAGAAAGAAAGAAGGACAGAAAGAAAGAAAGAAAGACAGAAAGACAGAAAGAAAGAAAGAAAGAAAGAAAGAAAGAAAGAAAGTAGATTATAACTGTCTCAATTTCGCAGATGAAGCAACAGAAGCAATCCATGCAGATTATTCTTATTTGAAGTAACAGCTCCAAGCCACATGAAGCAAGAGCTTTTAATCATGTCTGAAGAGCAGCATAATTTCTTGCCTCAGAAAGCATCTCTACTCTTGGTAACTATTTCTATAGAACTTACTCCAAGCTACACGACAAATCTAACCCAATAACTAAATTACAAACTCACCAGTAAGACAGCAGTTAAAGAACACATATCAACACAAAACCTGTTTGAACAGCAGCATAAAAATGAATTTCACCCAGCCTATAGTCCCTTTATGTGCCCAATTCTGCACAGACACTCTGCCTACACCTCCTGCAGGCCACAGACACAACTCTGCAGCAGAAACCAAAGGGCTGCACTCACAAAACACGGAGTGGAGCCCAGCAGCAGGGGCTACAACACTGCTAAAGCACCTCGGTGTGGATTTGTGTTCATGGGCACAGAGAACACCTGCCCTCCAGAAGTCAGGACTGGCAGCTTCGTGGTCACCAGCTGCAGACAGCAAATGTTTTGAGTTTTCTGAAACTGAGTAATTCAGTACCTAGCAAACACTTTTTTCATTTGCTCATATGAACCAGTTCTAACTAACTGTAAATGCAACAAATGCAGTGCTATTAGCTTTAGCCAAAACTAAACCAAAGAAACATAATTAGCAACAAAAATTTACATGCAATACCTAAAAGACATGCTGAAATGTGATAGCATCTTTTAAATAAAGGGTTAATTTATTATTATATATGTTATTATTTATATTCAGTCAACAAATAAGTGCAAGTTATAATTTAGATTATTAGCTCACTACTTTTGAAAAAGCTAGTAAACAAACTCAAGTTCTGTTTTCACTATTATCTGTAGAAAATGTCCTTCAACAGTCTAAGGTTGTCCAGGGGGGAAACAGTTCCTGGTAAGATCAGTTCAGAGTTTTCATCAAGATTCTGACTACAAAAACATTTAAGCTATATTTTTGGATATAGCACTCGTTGCTAACCAGGTTCTATTTAATGGTGCTTAGCAGAAGGAGCGTAAGAGTCCTACTGAAAGATGGCACGGATTTAACACATTTTAGAGTGGATCAGATGAAATAAAACAATGGATTCACAAGCCAAGCAAGCAGTTCAGGCTGGATGGAAGGAAAAACCTCTTCTTCACACAGACAGCTAAGCAGTAGAACTAACAGGTCTCTGTCCTGGAACAACCTGGCCTGACCTCAGAGCTGACCTCATGCTGAGCTGGAGGTTGGACTGGACACATTCCCAGATTCCTTCCAAGTATTCTTCAACTGTTCTACAGTCCCTGACTGCCAAAACTGCTAATCAGTGGCAGTGTAGCTATAGTTTGGTGCACTGCAAATGAGCAGATTGTAATGCTCAGGAACTGAAGAGAAGTCAAGGGTAGCGAGTGCCACAGCACAGCAAGACATTTACAAGAGATGCTGACTCTCTGCAAAATGGACAGAGACTGTCAGAAAGTTAGGAATAAAGTTACACATATACCTGTGTACATAAATAATCACATTTTTGGGGCTTGTCATTTTTTTATCCGTGGATTCAAACATCAAAGTGTCCTAAATCAGAAGAGATGATATCAAACTCATTACTCTAAAGACAGATAGGAGAAACCCATTTCATGTCATTTTAATCCCCAGCACTTGCACAGCATCTGTAGTGAGGCATAAAAACTGTTTCACATATATTTAACCTGTATGGAAATACATATATAGTAAAATTTCTCTTTTCTAGCTTCTGCTCCATCCCTGTATTCCTTTCCAAATTCTCTGACTGTGTGCAGGATATGCAGAGGGGATGATTCAGCACCAGCTAAACCCCACCTTTCTCTGTAGCATTGTGGATCCCAATACACCAAGCAAACCCTTGGCAGTGAAACTCACCTGCATCCCTCTCCCTTTTTGTCTGCAGTTACAGCACAGTTCTACCCATGCCAACACTTTGTGCCACAAGTTCTCTGCTCTCATCCTGCTCTGTAGAAATTACACTTTGAATACGGATTCATAACTTACTCTTACAATTTGCAACAGCCACAGTAACAGCCACAACTAATACAACACGAAGATGAACATATTTAGACAAACACATTCGACCTTTAACTGATCTGCAATGACACCTGGAAAACAGATTCCAAATCAACAGCATGTGAGAAATTCAGCTGGCAACTCTTTCCCCATAACTACCATTCTTAAAAAGAAAGCCTTGAAAGCACCTCCACTTCAGAAAGCATCAGTAGGGAGTGCTATGCTAACAGGCTGTTCACAACAGCAAAGTTCAAAGTCACATCACACTGCGTGACATCTCAGCCACTTCTCACCTCTCACAAAGAAGATGGAAGGTTCTTTGCACATTCCAGTTTCACATCTGCCAGGATAAACATACTTATGGCTCTCACTCCTTCAAAATAATATCCAGCTCAATTTTAAGCTATTAGATGTCCCTTTGAACTGTCTGACAGTTAGCAAATACAAAAATTCCTTTGGGGTAGCTTTCAAAGATTCTGGGCAAATGGATAATAAAAACCTATACCTAATGAGCTTTATTTCAAAAGCAAAGTAAGAGACTAAACTGAGCAAAGTCATTGATCAAGAGGAATCCTGTCTTCTAGATAAAGTACATTTTTAATTTGTCCTCATATAGAAAATAAAACCCTAGGATTCAAGGTAGGTGTTATGGGTATATTAACCACCAAATTACATCTGACTTCCCACACCAGTGATATCCATTTGATCAATAATCAGGAAGCATAGATGAGATCATAACTAACAAGTTGCACCAAACACCCTAAGGAGGAATGGAAGTAAACTGTATTGAATTTAAAACTCCTCAATACCAGCCTTCAGAGGTCACTTAAAGCCTCCTACCAGAATGCAAAATGCCTGCTGCTGTCTATAACTAATTTAAAAACTACACACATGTATTTTGGTGAAAGAATCAAGTCTTTGACATAATTTTTCTTCCATACTCTTTAAACATAGAGAAACAGGGCTTCTTGCACAGACAATTTTCTTACTGTATTGAGAGAACAGCTGAGCAGCTGAGGCAGAGGGTACAATTGGTTTCCTCCAGTTTTTAGAGCTAATTACTCTGCAAGCTTCAGTAATCCCAGTTGCAGTTGGCAGTATAAATTAAGATTGGATCCATATTTGACAGATACAGAATCTCTTAAAAGGACTTAACATATGCAGCAGATCAATTATTTACAGGGCATTTTCAGATGTGAACAATGTAGTGTCAAGCTACATGGAAATTCAAAGGTTGTTTAACTAATCTTAGCTATACTATTTCCTTTAAAAAAATAAAACTTGCCATTGATACTAAAATGAAAAACAATCAATAGACTTTAGCAAGAAAATTCTTTTTTTTGTGTGTCAAAAGGAGAAAAAAATTAAGAAAATTGTGGAAGACTATAACTGAAAAAATAGCTAAGGTAAAACTTAATATTGTAGTTGATGCTTTTGAGTCATCAGTGGTTGCACCCTGAGCAAGGCTGCAGATGGCACCGGACTGGGCAGGAGCGACCCCTGGCAGAGGGCAGGAAGGTTCTGCACAGGGACCTGGGCAGGATGGCTGATGGGCCAAGGCCAACAGGCTGAGCTGCAGTGAGGGCAGTGCCAGGTCCTGCTCCAGGCACGAAGGGACCTGGGGACGCTGAACACGAGCCCAGGTGTGCCCAGGGTGGGGTGAGGAGGAGGCCAAGGGCTCCTGGCCTGTGCCAGCACTGGTGTGGCAGCAGGGCCAGGGCAGTGACTGTCCCCTGAGCTGGACACTGCTCAGACCACACCTCGAGGGCTCTGTCCAGTCCTGGGGCAAGAAAGGCACTGAGGGGCTGGAGGAGGCACAGAAGGGAACAGAGCTGGGGAGAGGTCTGGAGCTCAGTCTGAGGGAGAGTGGCTGATCCCTCAGCTGTGGGGGCTCAGCAGGAGAAAAGGAGGCTCAGAGGGGACCTTCTTCCTCTACAGCTCCCTGAGAGGAGAGTGTAGAGAGGATGTGGCTCTCTCAAGTAGCAAGTGATAAGCAGAAACTGTCCCAGGGTTGTGCAGGCCTGGCCCAGGCTGCCCAGGGCACTGATGGAGCCACCATCCCTGGGGAGATTTAAAAGATGTGTGAATGTAGGGACGTGGTTTAGTGCAGACTTGGCAGGGTTAGGTTTACAGTTGGACTCATTCTTAAGGGTCTTTTCCAACCTAAACAAATCTCTAAGTCTGTGATGAAGCAATTCACATTCTCACACCTCCTTCCATGCCCCAAGAAAGCTCAAGACAGACAAGAGAGAGACATGGAAGGGTGCAGATGCCTATTTAAATACTAGCTGCTTTCTTTTCTGCTTGATAAATAATGTAAGAAAATTGCCAACAACATCTATTCTTTAATGCTCAAAAGCATGAAAAAGCCCAACTGTTCTGACAGTTTTTATTCTAGCTGCCCCAAACTTTATTTGAACACATAAACATCAACATACACTTTGAGCATCTTACATTTTCTTCATCAAGATCTGTCGAAAGATTTAGTATTATGCATATTCATCAATCCCAAGTTCCAACACACTTCTTGGAGAGGTTCCCTGGCAGCACCTTCCTGAATAAGGACAGGTGGATTCATTGTTGTCCAAGATTAAGCAGTTATATGTTTTCTATTTTGGGTTTGGTTGAGTTTTTTAACACTTCTCTTCACCTTATTCCCTTTGGAAGATACCTAATGATTTCTTATGTACCAGAGAGATGAAATTCAAACTCTTAAGTCATTAATGCAATCACATCATTAAAAAAGACATTTGGGTCTCCTTCGGCAAAAATCACAGACGGGTTTCATTCCTGACTGCCTCATATGTGCAGCCAAAATGGTAATAAAGATTTAACACCACTTTTGTCTCCCTTAGGAAACACTACTCTTGATTCCCTGGCACGCCTGTAGTCACATCCATCTGTTAGGATGGCTTCATGCCCACTTAAAAACTGGCATGCCAATTTAATAAGGACATAGGTGTCATCTGAATACAGATTTAGAACAAAGCCTTAAAAATAAAACCAGTGAGCAACATTCTTTCAATGAGGTGAGACTTCTGATGGCAGCCAGTGCTCAATTAAAGCATTGTGCTTCTTCACAAAGGACATCTGTTCACAGCTGCAGCAATCTTCCTGTTAAAAGTCTTCCCTCTTTGTTATTTGCAAATTAACTCTTTGCTTTACAGGGAAGCCCCAAAGTAATGATTTTAAAATGGTATATTTTTCATTCATTGTTAAATCTAAATTAAAATTTCACAGCTAAGATAAGAGCCATAGAAAGGAAGGTACCACAGGTCACCTACAGATTCTGACGGCACTGCAAGATGCAAATTCCCTGTCACCTGGACTCCAATAGGAGCAAGAAGGCAGGAGAAGCACAGGGGTCCTGTGAGGCCAGCACACAAGAGCTGCTGGCAGCTCGGAGTCAGCAGGTGAGGCAGGACACAGAGCAGGTACAGCACCAAGAGCCCCAGCACAGCACTGACCCCAGGAGCAGCTGCTCAGCTCTCCAGCTCCCAGGTGTGTGCTCAGGTGTCTCCAGCTGTGAGGGGCTGAGCAATGCCAGGCATTCCGGGGCACCAGAACTTCCAGCACAACCCTGCTCTAGCTACATCAGCACTCCCAGCATTGGTGCCTCTTCCAGCTTGCAGTCATTGCAGTCTGCCAGCTGCAACACAGCCTTGTCAGCACATCCTCTCTGCCACAGTGAGATCTTTAAGGTCCCTTCCAACCCAGGCCATCCTATGATTCTGAGAATTCTGACGAATTCCAATTCTCATGTTTCTTCATTTCATTTTACTCACACCCAATATGTGTCATTATCAACTGCTTCAATATGGTTTTGATCTCTCTTTTCTATTTGAAGTAATTGTAAACCACATTTTACACATATGTTTAGAAGTTCGTTGTTAAAACTAGTTCATCTAACTTCATTTGCCTCCACATAAGAAGATTTTTTAAAAAAATGTAACTACATAATGGGTCAGGTCTAACAAAAAGTTACAAGTTGCAATATCAAGCTTGTCTCCTACTCATCCATGAACACAAGTAATAGCTTTAATCTACATATGTTCATCACAAATGCATGCAGATAAATACTTGCAAATATGTTTATGCCATACTCATCTATACCGAAATGTTGCAGCAATAGAACTGTGTCAAAAGATAAATATTTGAAATATATTTGAAATGGTGTTTTAGAGGAAATGTTACCCTGAAAATCCCCTCAAGAAATTAAAAAAAGATAAATACAAGACTGAATCTACAGGATGGACTGTGTTTCTATATAGAACTTTTTAAAAGGAATATATGAACAGTGACTAATTTCAACTTTTTTCAGTAGCTAAAAACAGTAGAGTCACATGCATTAACAATCTTCAAGTTCAAATATTTTAAAAAATGTTGAGCAGTTATGTTGAACACAGGGAAGGGGAAAAAATGTCACAGAAAACACCCACAAAACCCCAAAAAAGTATGCTTAGAAAGTCTTGTCAGTAGGACCCAGACTGTAAGATCATAATTGTAAAAAACAATATCTCAACTCAATCCTGACCCTAATGATCAAACTGAAAGATGCTTAATCAGAAATTACTCCTCCTCCTGCTTTTTTTGACCTTTTTCTTAACAATCCTGAAGGTTAAAACAATACAATATATCAACACAAACTAGCAATAATATTCAATTTGTGAAATGAAAGGAAGTATTTCACAGTAAAACTCAGTAATGTACACGAGTTTTAGGAAATCAATGTGATCATGGGAGTGTGCAAGCACTTCTCTTGTTTAAGCAGTAATAGAATAGAAAGAGTTCTTCAGTGAGGAAGAAAAAGATTGCTACAGTCTCAGCATTTCTTCTGGCATCTGGCAATTAACCCCTGGTGCTAACATATGTCTCCTGCTGCTGTTCTTCCAAAACCAGCAAGTGGTTTGCATATGCTGAACATGCAGCAGCTGCGTCTGCAGCCACAGAGAGCGCAGGGCCTGCATCCTCAGCCAGGACACAACTGCATCCCCAGCCAGGACAACAAACTGCATCCCCAGGAGGACACCACTGCATCCCCAGCCAGGACACCAACCTGCATCCCCAGCCAGGACAACAACCTGCATCCCAAACCAGGACACCAACCTGCACCCCCAGCCAGGACACAAACCTGCATCTCCAGCCAGGACAGAACTGCATCCCCAGCCAGGACAGAACTGCATCCTCAGCCAGGACACAACTGCATCCCCAGCCAGGACACCAAACCTGCATCCCCA
>VXBU01007974.1:347921-419463 GCA_013400315.1 Bombycilla garrulus
CCAGGACACCAACCTGCATCCCCAGCCAGGACACCAACCTGCATCCCAAACCAGGACACCAACCTGCATCCCCAGCCAGGACACAAACCTGCATCTCCAGCCAGGACAGAACTGCATCCCCAGCCAGGACAGAACTGCATCCCCAGCCAGGACACAACTGCATCCTCAGCCAGGACACAACTGCATCCTCAGCCAGGACACAACTGCATCCCCAGCCAGGACACCAAACCTGCATCCCCACCCTGCCTGTGACCATCTGTTCCCTACCTAGAGCTCCTGCTCCTTGGGCAACTCTGAGTTCTGCTGCAGCACAAACCCCTCAGCACGACTGGACCACGAAGGAACACAATGCCCAAAGCACTGCTATAAAAACATACACATTTCATCAGGTGTTCAAGCACTTTGTATTCATTTCACACCGATAAAAAACACTTCTCTCAAGGCTATTAATTTACATGTTTCAGCAAAATGTCAGTAAACATTCCAGGCCCAGCTCAGAATAAACATCTAGCTCCAAATATTATAAACTCAGCAACACTAACTACAATAAAAATTCAGTGTGATTTATGAACCGCTATATCTTATTTTCTCAGAAACAGAAATGGTGGGAGAAATTTGGCAATAAGTTTCCTAAAATAAACAAATAAAACAGTAACTCCTGAAAAGTAGTTTTCCATAGAAATTAAGCAATTCTAACAGAACTTTTTCACAACAAGGAGAGAATAATTCACTACCTCCTACTAAAGAGAGTGACAGATATGACAGGACACAGTTTCTTACATCATTAATGACATTTTAGAGTCTCTTTAGAGGTGTTTATAGGAGACAAGGCAACTATTTCTTAACTTTGATATTTTAAAGTAATAAAATATCAAGTAATCGAAAATCAAAGTGTCAAAAATAAAGCAGATTTCTTGCCCTCTGACCAAAAATGACTTAGTATTTTCTAAAGACAAAACTGCATAAAAGTCTGCTCACACATCCTGTTCGAACATTCCTAAATGCCACGGTGAAAGTCCACAAGCAGTGGAAAGCATCCATCATCAGCCCCTCAAATACCTGCACCCCGTTACCTCTCTAAGCTGTGTTACAGTTACAGATGGGAACAAGAAATCAATGCCTCTACAAAAAACTGGCAATGTAATTTAAAGGCTTCTAAAAGTGCTTTAGTGCTGCAAGGCGTTTGAAGATCAATTACAGCAGAGGTGCACAGGACCATTTCCTACCTGATGAAAACACTCCATGAGTCTACAGTGGAAATTTTGAATGCCTGGGAATACATAGCAATAAATTCAGTTTACCCTCAGGGTTTCCAACTTCAGGTTCACATGTTCAATAAACACGTGAACTTCAAGTTCACTTATTTAATAAAGGCAAATTTCACTGCTTTTAAATTTTTTTTCTGAAACATTTTCCCATGTTTTCACGAGTCTGCTTCTTTAGAAAGTGCTGTGAATATCCACAGTTCAAAGAATAGAAATGCCAGTATATGCCATCCAATTGAATTATAAAGATAATACCTCTGGGAAAGGATGTAAATTAATTGGACAACTGCAATGAACTACCTGGAAAGAGACTAAAGTCTGGAGGAAAAATGGATAATCTGAAACATACGCAAGTTAATAGACTTCGCTGTAATTAGCAGTGTAGTTAAATATGTTCCATATTCATGGCAGAAAAAAATACTACCTGTTCTAGATAAATGTGAACTTTAGTTAATGATACTGTTGGCAATCTTACCTTAATTATCATGCTGCATCCTATTCTGAGGTAGCCTACATGTGCTTTCATTCTTGTAAATGACCTTCCAGCTCATTGAGTGCAGTAATGAATCAGGTGGTGTCTGCACCCTACACACACTTGGTTCTCTACCCAATTAATTTTAAAATCAATTGTATTTAATGTAGAGCAAAAAACGCACCTTTAGAATTTTCTATTTTAAGCCACGGCAACATAAATGAAAAAAGATTTGTTTGCTATTTACCTTGCACAGTATTACAACAGCACAGCAAAGAAATGTTTTAATACCACTATAATATTATATAATAATATAATAATAATGTAATAATGTTACATTATATATTATATAATAATATAGATACTTGATTGTGTATTGGTCTTTCCACACTCTTCAGTGCCTGCACTTAAACATGATGTGGACTTCTCCCCCATAATAGTTCCAATGTTAAGTTTGAAAACAAAACACAAACATACAAAAAATGCCACATTTAGATTAAAAAAACACCCTGTACTTACTGAAAGGATGATTTTCTGCCATTAGTAACATAGGCACAGCTGGGTGAAAGGAAAGGTGTAAAGATCATTGCCAAACAGAGAAACTCCAATATGAAATACCCTAAAAAATAACTCCACTGAGGCAATAGGAGCATTGTTAGCTGGTCGTTCTGTGTTAGAGGAATGACAACTTCATGGAATGGCCTCAGGAAACAGAAAACATATTTTCAAGAGTCTATTTGGCCCCAACCAGGTTGCAGCAAGGATGGTGTAAATGTATGCCTACCACTTCAGTAACAAAAAAATAAAATAAAAAGCAAAGTTTTCAGTTTCAGGCATTTTAAATTCTAAGATGATGACAATTATAAATCCTATGTTACCAGCAAGGAGCTGTTTTATAGTGTCAGTTCATCAAACTACTGACACGCAAAATGTTTAAATGAATATTTTCTAGTTAGCAAAAATATTCTCTTGTTAGTACTATTTTATCATAAGTCATGATATTACTAAAACAATATATCATGCTAAAGCTAAAAAACCAGGGCATCTTTTAGTTTTATTTTAAAATGACAGCAACTTGGTTTCTCTATTTTGGGCAAGTGCTTCATCAGAGGACTTCTCTTGTTTTAAACTAATACATGAAAAAAAAAAAAATCAGTCAATTTCCCCAGACTCCTCTAAAAAGGACACAGCTAATAATTGTTATATAATTATATACCAAGTATTACTCTATTAAGTATCATAGTAAAAACATTTAAAGGTAGAATCTTGCACATGTAATCCCCAGAAGTACATTAACATACAGTTAATTTTTATATATTATGTGGTAGATAAAGTTTAACTGCCAAGTGCTAGTGCAAGTTTGGGTCACAATAGCCAGATATACAGGATATAGGTGAAACAGCAGCACTGGCAAATGAATCAAGTGTGATGTGCTGCCTTCATGCTCTCAGCTGCTTGGTTCTGCTGTCAAGTGTCTGATGTTAGCAAAAAATAGAGGAGAGCTTTTGGGCAATACATTTTTTTTCATCTAAAAATTTAAGATTAAATGAAACCACTTACTACCTGTCGGGGAAAAATTAAAATGTATTAATTATCTGGTCAGCACTACGCAAAACCCACCATTTATTGGTTTTATAAAAGGTCCCCAGAATTAGAAATCCTCCTAGCAAAGTTTCTTATTCAATATTACCTTAAAAATACAGACACAAGAACTGTGTTCTCTTTTTAGAATTCACAGTGCATCCTGAGGTAGACATATCCCATGACAGACCAGCTATTTATTTCAAGACATCAGACAAGCTGCATTTACAAGCAGCCAGCCATCTATTATTATTATTTATCTGCAAGTAATAAAAGCTTTACAGAGTATTTTGCATTAACAGACCTCAGCTAAAGGAAAGGCCTGTTAAACACATGAAACAAGCAGCACACTAAGCAGAATATAATGAAAGCTTCTTGGGAATCCAAAACCCACTTTATTTTTCTTCTGGAACACACAGAGGGATGGAAGAAAGGAGCTGTAGGATGTACACTAGTGAATAGAACTCTGAAGTAAACAGTTATTGTATGCTCAACTGTTCTCCTTCTGAATCATTATTAGGGTTTATTCCTCATTGTACAAGCTGGGATCTGCTGCCCTGACCATCACTCCTGATCTGTGAACCAATAACAATTGCACTTCAGTGAGCCACACTTCTTTAAAAAAAACTATGGAACCAAAAAAACAAACTTAATAGCTCACACTCCATTTCTCAGTATTAAACACAGGGTAGCTGACTGAATTCTAGTCAGATCAAGAGTTCAGGAGAGTGCCTTATTTATACCCAAGAGTCTTTCACTCTTGTGAGAGGATATTTCTCCTTCTAGTCTAAATTGTGCTCACCACAAGCACCACAGATAAAGCCAAGTCTGGCACTTCTGGTTTTAGAAGCAGCAGCAGTAAAGGCAGCTCATACAGCTATGATATATCATACTCTGCTTGTAAAACAGAAATACAATCAACGGCCAGAGCAAACTGTGAATGCAGGACTAGAACTGTTTGAAAATTAATTGGGATCTGCCTTTAATAGTTTGGATCAGTCTCTGGAGATACCTAACCTGCAGCTACTTGTATTTAACCAGTTCAAAGCAAATGTGAATTTACATATATTTTAAAAAAACCACAGATGTTGACCATGAAACTATTAACATAAAGGTAGGTAAAATATTATTAATTTAATCTAAACAATAAAATCACGTACATTATTTTCTCGACTTTGTTTTTTTCCAAGAGGTCTACAGTGGTCTTAAAACACAACAGAAACAGCTAGTTATTGTTGAAGCTTACAATATACTATTCAGTCTCAATGGAATACAACACAGGTCTGAAAATAAAGTGTAATTTTATCTGTCCTGGCTAGTTAGAGCTGCATCACTCTCCTGGTAACTCAGAATGAGGTGTGCAAAGCAATCCTCTCTCAATCTACTCACACACAGCATTATTTGCAACCCACTGTTGTAGTGTCAAGTTCCTGGAACCATTATCTCTAAGTTGTCGGAAACTGGAACTCATCTGAGTAATCTGTGTGCCTTTCAGGTTCTGAAGGTTATCTACACAGCAAAAAGTGGGGAGAGAAGCAACCATCCAGCCCACAAGAGAGGAGTCAGAACGCTTGACACTGAGATGAAACTAATCATGTAAAACTTAGCTACTCTGGTAGGATTCCTTCAGCAAAAATTCACTTTTTGGGATAATTTGAAGGAAAACTGAGGACAGTGGTGATAAGGGCATTTCAGTATCATGAACACCCCTGAGAACTGAGAAAGACACTAAGTTCTGACAGAGGTTGAGAAGCATCTTAATTCTTGTGAGTGGAAATGCTGCATTGCAGCTGAGTATACCACAGCACAATCAGATTTTTCTTCTTTTCGCAGGCAGAGGCCTTATATAACATCTGTGTTCACAAGGTTTCATTTCATCTTCCTATTCCATTATAGACCTTAAAATGGACTGAAAGGATATATATCTCACCCACCTAACCACTGTGACATAAGAAAACCACACAAAACAGTTCCTTTGAGCCCCACCTGTTCCTTGCTCTAGGCCAGCAATCACACTTTGCACAGCTCTTGCTATCCTGTGGAAAGAGATGAATCCCCTCCAGAGCTCAGGCTTCTGGCATTCACACTCTTTCGGTTTTTGTTTCACTCAATTTCAAACGTGAATTGCACAACACATAAGTCACTGAAAATTTTCACACATTTATTCAAAGCCTTAGAGGCATTTTGCATTTACCTTGTTTTTTAAAAAGGTTGCTGCGTACGATTTCCTTCATGGACTGCACTTTCTGCTTTTGTAGTTTCACTGGGGGAATGCAAGTGTAAAATTCATATAGTAGTTGGCTGCATGAAAAGGAGAAATGTCATAAATACAATACAAATGAATAGCCAGGTGTTAATAAGGACAGAGAGAAAGAGCAAAAGATCACTTATTTCTAAACATTTATCACCTTTTAAGACTTACATTTATTTATATATCACAAATATTTACAAGAGACCAGTAACAAATGTATCCAGGGTCAGTAGGAGCTGATGTAGCTTTGTGGACCTAAACTGATCTTCAAGAATTAATTACTGACAACTAGGAAATGCTCAAGAGTGACTCACCTCAGTAACTTGGCATCAAAAACTGTTTCAACATCGTGAAGAACTGATGGTATGTACTTCAAAGCAGCAACCTGCATTGACAGACAGATCATGTTAGTCCTGTGTGGTTATAAATGCACATGAACAGCACAGAGCACACCACTGACACAGATACACTCAAAGCAAACTGATAAACTCGGACTTCTTTCCCCAGACTGAAATTTTCCATCACATTTGAATAAATTTCGTCACAGCGTTGCATATGCTGAGGATACACAGAGGAACTTAACTGCCATAGTTCCAAGTGGATCTGACTCTCTTTGCCAACCAGTGAAAGGGTCCAGGCTTTGCAGATTATCTCCTTGCAGACCACTAAAAGTGTCATTATGATGCAAATAAGTAAAGCAAGCACCGATCAAAGCAGGAGCTGCATCAATTCCACCCCAGAAATGTGCCATGCAGGAGGCAGAAGTCAGGGTAACAGTCACCCACCCACCCCGATGCCAGCCTTTCTAGAATAGCTGAAAAGGGGTGTCATGTCCCTAACCAACCACCTGCAGCCAAAATGTGGGATGATTTATCTCCTCCTAATTCCTGAGGTATGTTTTGACAGCATAGTGGGATAATCAAACCTTACACTGACAAGGCTAAGAGACAAGTTACTATTCTTACATGGACAAGAAAACTTCAGCAGGAGATTTCAGGCTCAAAATCACCACTAACACTTAAGGCTAATATGCATAAAAACTAACTTGTAGTACTTCACTGTGTTGAGTTAGGGTATAAATTCCTACTAACATTTTGCTAAAATCTAAATTACAGTGATGTGAAGTCTTCTATTACTGATCTATCTGATAGAAGCCTATCTAAGTTCAATATTTCTCTTACTTGTACACAGCAAGCTCCTTGTTAAAAACTTATTTTTCTTGAGAGTAGGGGGCTTAGAATGAAAACAATCAGAGCACAGCTTTCTTTGGCTCTCTTTTAGGCCTTTTAAACACAATAAAGCTATAATTTTATTTGTATGATCTTCCACTGCAGTAGCCAATTAAAAACAAAACAAAACCAAAAAACTAACTATGTCTTGATTGAAAAAGAGAGCTTAGTCTGCAGCACGAGTGAATACAGTATCTCAAAGAGGCTCAAAGCTGGCTTATGATACCTTCAGATAAAGTCATTCTCCCGCAGATTTTATCCCACACTTGCACACAAACCTGGAAAGGTCAAAGGAGTGTTTAAAAGCTGTTGCAACTGCAACAAAGAGATTGTATCTCCTCCTAATCTTGGGAAATCCCTGGGTTATTTTGAGCACCCACACAAACACCTGTGTTGGGCTGGAAGCTGTCTCCAGTTTTAATTCAGACAGTGCTGCTCCTCGCTTCTCAAGCAACAGATACTGCATGAAGAGAGTGCACAGCAGCATCTGAATTTCATTTCACAGCAATTCACAGGTACTGCAAAAGATGTTTGATAAAAGATAGAGCCACCGGTGGCATCAAAATATTTCAAGCAGTGCTCCACTGACACCTGGATTATTGTGCTGTCTGACTTTCACATATTCCCTGTCCTACACTTGCACAGGAGGGAAGTGGGAAGGACAGAGCTGCAACCTCTCTGCAGATCCACCGTTCCAGCTGAAGTACAATAACGAGTATATCCCCTGCACTATTTTAGGCTCCCAAGTTTCATTTGCAATAATTGCTTCAAATGATGCACTATGGACACAATTGAGCACTGCCCTTAATGAAGTCATAGAAATCTCCTAGTCAGCAGTACAAGATGTTCTGCATTCTTCAGACCCTAAGAGATTAGTTTTTAAAGGAGGATACAGATAAACCCACAGCACTGCAGAAAATTATTTCTTACATATACAATGTACAGTTAAATTTATTTTAACCTTTACTCCTGACCAAGCTTATTTTTAGCTGCCCTCTTTTTGCAGTATTACATTATACATATTCATGAAATTCGAGTACCCATGAGATGAAAAGTACATTCGAAGAAATCACTGGTGCTCTGTTTCTTAATCTAATTTTACTTGCCATCAAGGCAACTTTAAGAAGTTACTGTGCCGTCCCCCGTTGTGCACCACAAGCAAATCATCACTATCAGTCCCTCCCTAGGCTTATTCTCTCATAAGGGAACTCTACAGAGATGCATAAAATCCTTGGAATCTCCTGCGGCAGTAGGGTGGGTCAAAATTGCATGGGAAGAATGAGAGAAAGGCAGCAGCTTCATATTCCATTATTTTTCATATTTTTCAGTGCCACAATTCTTTTTCCTGTGTTTCAGTGACCTTGAGAACATGTCATCTAAGGCTTCTGAAAGCATGCACAGCACGGGGAGTTGTGCTTTCTCAAATCAGTGCCTAGGAGTGAGCTGGGGAGAGCTGACATTTGCAGCAGACAGGACCATCTGCAGGTCAAACCTTGTGTGTCACTTGGGGAACAGAGCAGTTGGAAAAGGAGCAGGGGCTTCATTTGTAAATTAAGGTTGAGAGCACAAGCTGGTCAATGAAAGGGCACACTCAGACTACAAGTCACAAGTCAACAGTAGGATGATGTAAAAAACATATAATCAGAAATTTAAAAATCATTCATTCAATTTTATACTCCAGAAGCAGAGGGTAATTTAAACAGATACAAAAAATATCCACTAAATATGATGTTTTTCCCCTGAGTGCTCAGACAAAGGATAGAAGGTACTGATATCTCCCCTATTCCACCTCACCCCCGAGCCTCCCTTCACCAAACTCTTTGCAGCTTCTGGACACTGATTTCCAGGTTTCTGGATTTGAAGGATTCTCCCCCACAGAAGCACAGACTCATTAAAAAAAAACTCTATAAAATCTACAAGAGTCACCAGCAATGGCTATAGAAGAGCAGCTGATAAATGCAACAAAGCTGTAACATCATCCCCCCCAGAAGAAATTAAAGAAAGGTGTAAGTCTACTGCCTAGGAAGCCCTACCACTGTAAAGACAGTGTAAGTCCTGAACTCATTGATTTAAATAATTACAGGAGCAATTTGTAAAAAAATCACTTAAAAGGAGGAATCCTTACCCTACAGATGCACATTGATTATTGTACTGGTGAAATTAACCCACTCCAGCCTCCACTCCAAGGGCCAGCCTTACACAGCACCGTGCCAGGACCTGCTCCCAGGCCACTCTGCAGCTCAGATGGAGGCTCTTAAACATCAGCGCAGTAGGGATATTGAAAATATAATCCTAATTGTAATTAGGATTAATTACATTTATATTATGAAGTAATTTATAATATGAAGCAATTTAATTACTTCATGCAATGCTGAAGTTGAGAAGCATTATGTCTGCATCTTTAAACAAACAAACAAAAAAAACCATAACTTGACCAATTCCAGAAGTTTTGGGGTTTTTTTGTTTGGGTTTTTTTTTTTTTAAGGGTAATGTGGATTAACATAAAATAGTCCAGTTGGCCAATAATAAATCAACAATTCAGTCTTCAGCTGTTCAAAGCTTATATGAACAGTACTACAAAACAGAACCAGATATCTGCCCTTCCCAAAGCTCAGGCACTCCAATAAGTCAAAGCCTCAATCCACTTCAGTCAGATTTAGAACAAGGACTGAAAAGAGATTTTTAACTTTTTGTAAACGTATACAGCATTTAAGAGATCAAGAAGCAAGATATCTCTCAGGAGATAAAGTTAAATTGAAACTATAAAGTGCTTCTGGCACAGATGAAGCTGTTCCATATAACACATAATTTTATAAAAAATCCTTTCCTGAGTGAATTAATTTTCAACGCATCTGAGTGTGATTCTATCGGTAAAAACAACTGGGAAATTACAACTGGCTAAAACACTGAGTTTCAAATTTAAAAAAAATAAAATAGCAGAGACCAAGAAACTTCAGGTTTCAAAATAATTCTTTAAATCATCTACAGTTAAACTCAATAGGCATTTGGACAACCAAGGATGAAATAAGAGTTAAAAATTCACCTTCAAAGGCTCTGCAAACTCATTCAAGTTTCAATATCTTGAGAAACCAAATTACTTGAACTTTCTTCAGGGCTCCTGAAACTTTCTTGTCTGATATCTTCAGACCATAATCTACTTGGACACATTCAATTGATCCTACCCATCTATGTTCCACTTATCAATGATAATTCCAAGTGTGACAGAGTTAAGTCAGTTTTAATATTCTGATTATTCCTGTAATTTTCCTACAGATTCTCTGAACTTGTGTCTCTGGGTACACAAACTGTAACATCGATGGAGTCCTGTGTGTCTGTAGAGTCACTGAATAACCACCTGTCCCTTACTCTGCAAAGTTAATTTGTACTAATACAACATCCATCATTGTCATCTCAAATTTCCCAAGGGAAATCAGTGTTGGATTTAGGCAGAGACAGATTTATGAATTTCTTTCTACTACTTTCTCCTCCCTCTCAGCAGAAATTGTCTCCGTTTTCTGGCCTGCATCCACCTACCCGAGCAGGAATCTCAAGTATCAGCACTGAAGTCTCCAAAAAGGCAGAGAAATCCTGTCCTTTGCAAAAGCCGTGGCTGCTGCTGAAGCTCATGATGAAGTGGGAGGGAGTGTTAATTTTTTTTTTTTTTGCCCCCATTAAACTTATTTCCAGCAGCCAGCACTAAACTGCAGCTGGACACTGCTCATTCCATAACTCTCCTATCAGAATTTTATAACATGAATACAGTAGTTTTTATTTACTGTATGTAAAGCAATCCCTTGGTAGGCTTCTCTCAGAAACACAACTGTATGAGTCATTAGTATTTGGAACAAGAGTATTTCAAATATGCCATAAAAGGTTCTTGCTAAAAAGAAAACTTTCAGTACCTCATGCAGATTTAGAGACCCAAAAGCCCACTAGTTCTTCAGGATTATGAATAAATAGGACCCATTTTGCACAACTGACAGCACTCATTGGAAATCAAAAATTTTGATTTTCACTATGGCATTGATCAAAGCATAACTGTTGAGGAACTAGTCTGTTTATGAAACACACTAATGCGCTCTTTAAAATTAGCGTAGATTTCTCTCCTTTCGTCCTTCTCAGAGATGCTCAGCTGTGTTTTCAAGGTTCTGCTGTTTCTGAACCAAGAAATAGCAAGATACTATCAACCAAGATATTGTGAGTGTTTGTTAAACAGCTACACCACTAGGAAGTGACATTAAACATGGAAATATGGACATGAGGGTAGGCACAGTCACTCTCCTCAGCCCACGCAGTGTCACGGTGCCACTGGCACCACAACCTGCTCTGAAACACTCCCAGCAGCCTTTCAGAGGCACCACTGCCCCTTGCACACCCAGCGACTTTGAAGGAAGAAAACATTTTCAAGCCTTTCTTGTCACTTTCAAGAAGGGTCTGCCCTGCTCATCAGAGGAAACACAGGTGGACAGGCCCACACAGCCCCTTTGAGGTCAGGCAGGGCAGAAGGCAGTGAGGTTACATGCTTTCCCTCCCCAGAGAGCAGCAAATCCTCCAAGATCTCGTTCTTAACTACTACAAGTACCATAAGAACAAACATTATCATATAAACTCTTCCAGCATTACTTTAAAGATGCTTTTTTTATTTAGAAGTTTCTCCTGCTTCTGATGCAGTATTCAAATGTATAAACTATTCCCAGGAAGGCCTCTACAGAATTATCAAGTAACAGAGTATCTGATTGATTTTTAAATGCATTTAGAATATTGCTGTAACCATGGTATTTTACAATTAACTTGGTATTTACTTTCTCAGCTCTTTTGCAATTGCACATTAAACACCCCCTGCAAAGTGTCAGCTGATACAAATCTCAAGATCAGCCACCTAAGGTTTTATTCAACGCAGGCTTTTTCATGGGCTTCCACTTCTGATCTAAGTCATATCAAAAGGAATCAAAACATAAAACCAGGGGAAAATTCAAGCCAAATGCATACAATGATTTTTTAATGAAGAATGTATGAAGCATCAATATTGCAGCTGTCTAATAAATCTTCTGCATTTAACTCTACAGGAAATCTTGATAGTTTTTCATCTTAATACAGAACTTCAAATTATTTGATATTAATGATGTTAATAGCTCTTTGTTTTCTAGTTTTCTTTAAAACATTAGATTCTGAAGTTTTAGAATAACTGAGATTGACATGAATGGCAAACCCTGATCCTATTTTCAGTTTAAACAATGTAACTCCCACAGACTGAGACAATAAAATTTATTTTCCCAGCTAAGATGGTGGAATGCCTGCTTAGCCTTATCTAGAGAAATTCAAGAATTAAACATTCAGGTCCCACTGGAGGCTTCATGTCATTAGATTGCTTGGAACATTCCAATATCTGTGTCGTGGTTCTTTCCTTGACTACATTCAAAGAATTTATGTGTCTCTTGTTCTGACCTTTTCAAACCAGGCTCCAAATTGATCAGACAACCTGCTCTTCCATTGGAGGGGAATTACAAAAGAGACATATTGGATAAATTTCCTGAGTGTCTTTTCCTCAATTTAAAAAGAACAAAAATAAAAAGCCCACAAACAAAAACCATAGAGAAAACCAAATTCAACTGGTTTCCAAGCACACACCAACCTGCAACAAAATGGCAGTTTTATGCTGGCTTTTCATCAGGTTGTTGATGGATTCAAAGAGTCTCCTCATTGATTCTTCAAATTCTTCTTTTTCTTTGCCTTCGTATAATCTGTTGAGAGAAGCATTAGGTTATCCTTCCAGAATGTGAAAGTTTCATCCTCCCAAATGCAACAGATTTAACATTAAATATATATTTCAGAAGGTGATCCAACATTATGTACATAGATATTTCCCCAGTGGGTTATAACTGCTATTCACTGTATCGTGTAGGAATTCTTCAGTTTGAACACTGCAATAATAATTTTCAATTGTTTTAAAAGCCTCTAAAGCATGACACCTCCCAGATGGGAGCTTATATAAATCATTTTACTTTCAAAGTAACTTATACGCAAAAAAAAAAAGAAAAAAGGTTTGATTTTTTTCCCTCCCCTACAACTGAGCTGCTCCAGGATATTTTTCACAAATTATGACAATTTCTGTCTTTTGCTGCTGTTTCCACTTTTTCCAAGAACTATTTTTACCGGCCCCATTAACCAGTCTGTTTTTTGAAAAAAGTCTCTCTTTGACACTTAAAAGTTTAAAAGTGCATTTAGATTGAGCTCACTCCATTATTTCTCCATTTCCTGTCCTAAAGTTTGAATCCCTCAGATTATCTCTCCTGTATTGTTCATACTGGCTCTTAGTACGAAACACTGCCTACATAAACAGTAAAAACACTGGTGACATGTGAAATTAGTTATGTGAAACAGCTGTCAAGAGTTAAAGAAAAACAAGCTCAGAAAAAAGCCTAGATGACAAGAGAATCCTGAAATGTGAACAGAATACTGTGAGCTAAGTGCTGCCTCTTCTGCTCCATCAGAAGAGAAAAATCGCTTTTTAAAGTTCTGTATTGCAGTGTCATTTGCTTTTCTTTTCAATTTGAAATGTAAGACTGCCTACAAAAATAATAATAATAATAATTGTCCAATGAATTTAGAGTTTCAGACCTCTAGTTAAGTAGGAGTAGATATTTGTAGCTAATCACCTGAATATGCAACACATTGTAATAATCTACTTTATGACAGATTGTCCAATGAACACTTTTAGCTGAGAGATAACACAAGGGATTAAAATGAGGGCCAAAGTTCTCCCTGAAACAAACCCCTTCTGCTTTCTGACCTTCATCCAGACAAGAAAGTTTCTATAATCCTCTACACAACGTTTCCTTCCCCAAATCTCTAATATACCCTTCATGACACCCATGATAAAAACAGAAGTCAAAGTTGTGTTCTGTTCTCCTGAGCACCATCTGCTTCGTTACACACCTTGTCTACCTGTATCCATCTATAAATAGTAAGTTCCTAGAGACAATACTATTTCTAAGGTACTATCCATAGCAGCAAATTCCTTCTGAATCTACTACTTCAACCAAAACATCGTAATCCAGCAAGAAAACTTAATTAAAAAAAAACCAACCAACCAAACAAACAAAAAATAAAAAAAAAAAACCAAAACAACCCACCCAAGCTATAAATCTACATGGATTTTCTTTTAAAATGGACAATGGAATATCAGAGAAAAATTAGAGTTCCCACTGAGCATAAGACAGCTAGAACAGAAGACCTTGCTGTTCTGGTGACTGCCAGCCACAAACACAGCACCCAAGCACTCACTGTCCCTCCAGGTCTGGGGGAATCTGCCACTGCCTGACCCCTGCAATCCTTCAGCCACAGAGCAAAGGGAAATCAGAACAAGCTGTAGGGGGTCACCAGCTCAGGATAAATGGAGAAAGGTGAGGCAGAAAAGAGTTGAGGAAATGGGTCTGTGGTATATGGGGAGAGTGCAGTTATCAGTGTGTCATTTTTCTCCTTCCACTCTTCATTTCCTTTGTTCTCCCCTCCTCCTTTTCTCCTAAACCTGAATACCACTTGAAAATACTACACCTCTATTTGCCTGAGCTACACACATCCAGTCCATTTCCCTATAAATTCCTTAAGAGGAGGTCCAAAACTCTAAATTCAGGGTGGCCATGGTTACTGCCATGACACTCTCTGCACAGTCTGAAGGGTTGAACACAGTGTTCCCAAGGACAAGTCTCCAGCCTCCAGCCATCTGTTGAGACGTTTGGCCATCCCCTGGTCCTAGGCCAAGCCACCTGACACAAAGAATAATCACCCTTTGAAACCTGCTGCTATTACCAAATCCATCTCTGGAGCTTACACTGCGATTCAGAAAGCAGATTTTTGGACAGCCCCTCCACAAAACATATCTCAGCAATACCTGTATTTTAGAGCAGTTGCCAGGTTTTTCTGTTTAATTTTTAAAAATAAAAGCCATCTCTGTTCTAGAATCAACTTTTTCTACTTCTCAGGTCTCCTATGTCTGATTTAGACAGCTAATTAAATTGCAATATCTGAGTACTTACTGGGAAAATAATGTCCTTGATCTAACAATGAACTTGAAAACATATTCCAGTGCTTTCAGAGTTCTGAGGATAGGTTCACATTGCTCCCCTCGGCTGGAAGTATCCAAGTATGTCTTCAGAACACTCATTAATTTCCTGAAGTTTGAAAACATTTTTTAAAAATAATTTTCTTTATTATTTTTTAATTACCTTCTTTAGCTTCTTTGGCAACTCTAAATGTATGTTCATGCTTAGTCAAGCACATATAAGAAAACAGACTGCATGTATTTCTGGATTTATGTAGCACAAATTCTGTCAGTATAAACAAATGAGGAACAGAATTCTTAGCTGCACAAACAAGAGAGAAATCTGAAATCCCTAAAGAACAGCATGACTTTACACAATCCTGGAAGCACCTTTACAGAAGTTTCTAAAACACATGCACAAAGTAACACAAAATATTCCTTCTGCCTACCTCCACTGAGCAGTGATTAAACACTACTGCATGCTCTAATTAACAGCCTGTAAATATTACAGTATTCCAGTACACAAAAATACCTGCTTAAATTAGTTATTTTATTTAAACACTTCCTTGCTCTATATCTAAAAGCAACTTTTTGCCAAAGGCACAGCCGGCTACAAAAGAGAAGTTAATCCAAAACTAAGTCCCTTAATTTTTAGTTATAGAATCATCTTAAGTGATTAAAGCAATACTAATGATGCAATATTGATTTTAATGCAGCCATAAGAACTAAGCTGAGGGTGGCTGGGGTTTTTTTTTCTACATCTCTAAAGATGGAGACTTACTCTTCTCTGCCCTAAACAATCAAAGCCAAGAACCAACTCTCTGTGTAACCAACACACTTCCCCAGCCTAACTCACATTTCAGAACCTAAATGCTGTGTGTTCAGCCTCTCAGCATCTGGGCATTACATCCATTGTGTGTTTCCAGTTTACAGCTTCTCTGAGTTAGAACAATATTTATCCAACTTGTATGCAGGGCTAGAGCATGTAAAGCCCTCTCAGAGCTGTATAAAAGCCACGAGAAAGGACGATTCAACAGGAACTGCATAAATCGGCGAGAGTTTGGCCAACCAGCCATATGATAACATGGTTATAATATGTCTGGGACACAGTATTTCCTTCCTAGCAAGGAATTAGGCCACACACACTTGTTCATTTCATAAATTATTCTAGAACCAGAGTAAATCTTCCACGATGTGCACTGAATCAATAATGCCAAGAAATCACATGATGTGGAAGAAATCATGAACATTATTAGTTTGCCTCTGCCACGCTAAGTCATCAGAAACTCCCAGCCAAGTAAGTCTTAGAAATATTTTATGCAAATAAGGCTGTCCTGAGAGGTCCTGTACCTTTTCTTTTCTTCCTTCGCAGTGCCATAAAATTTAAATTACATGTGCTTATTACTTATGGAGTGAGAGAGGATTGAAGAAAGGCACACAGTTTGTGCTTGAGCTTTCTGAGCCCACTAATGGTCGCTTCAACTTTACTGAGTGTGAGAAGGGGCTGATTTTGCACTGCTGCCTTTCAGCTCTAGGAAACTCATGGTCTAGTGCATGATTTCTGTGACATTTCATGCTGAGTTAGAACTGGTGCAAATTCAGCACAGTCACTAGAAGATATCCCCATCTATTCCAAACCTTTAGCTCAGGGCTTCCATGTACTATTCATATTCCAAATTAAAGTTCTGCTTCAATCTGCCACTCCATTAGGCTGCCAGATGAGACATCAGGTAGATTAAAAACCCACATCTATCCTCTCAGAGCACATCCCAGAGATCAGCACTAGCCGAAGATGTCACCTTCCTTCATAATTCAGTCGTTTTATCCTACCATCATCTGCAAAAGCCTATTCTAAATAAAGTAGGAATCCAGGATTAAATTTGGTGTATAACATGTCTGCACAGTTTTTTGCTCTCTTCTGTGAGTTCATGTCTTCCCATCTGGGTGTTATGTGGAAGCTCCAAAAGTTGAAAACAAATAAATAAATAAAAAATCCATTACAAGTCTATCCATTGGCGTGACCATGTAACAAATACTAAAACTCCATTTCACAGCAGGACAGTTAAAAAATACCAAAATTCCAGTTCACTGCACTGAACCCCTCCTGATGCAACATCAGACTAAATTGCATATGAAGACTTGACAGTTACCAAACAATTCTTTTCCCTTTGAGTTTGCTTGGTGTGAAAAAAAATGTGGAAACCTATGTAAATGGGTTAAGGAAAGCCTCAAGTCCTTACTGGAGGCATTTCAACTTAAGGCCAGGGATACAAATGGAGAGGCTTTACAGCAAAGCATCTTTTGATAAATTCGATAGGATACAGATGAAGTGCTCAGACACAGCAAAATCCAGGTGGCAGAAAACTAATGCCAGAGCATCATTTTGCTATGGATTCACTAATTCACTTATAATCAAATGTGTGTCAGAGGCAGATAAGCAAACAGCAACATCAAAACAAGAGTCACCAAAAACCACATCAGAAAAGTCACAAGCAGGATTTACTTCTTTTACATGATGGGGGAGGTTTAGGAAAAAAGAGAAAGAAGAGAAAACAAACTTACTTGTATGCCAAGGTTGCACTAAAGTGCTGTTGGATATATGCTTCCAAAACAGTGTTAAAGTGCTGAAACTTACGGTCTGCAATGAGCCCTATGATATAGATCTAAACAGACATGGACACAATTAGCTAGAGTCACACTTCAAAGCCAAATATTAACTTTCCAATAATATTTCTGGTAATTTACTATATAAATTTTTAAAGAAATGTGATTTTCAGGCAGAGTAACATTTCATTGTTCTATAGAGACTTTAAGACTAATTTTCTGAATGGAAAAACTTGATAGTTTGTTCGAAATTCTAAGGTTCATTATTTGAGAAATGAATTCATTGGTGCTGATTCTTACCAGTGCATCAAAGACAAGGATGTCATACTCATTACTGTGGGAATGTTCCATCATGATGTTAAACAGGGCATCCAGTGTATCCTGGAGAAACTACAGAACATGAAAAGACAAACTGAAAACCAACTCAGCTTGAAAACCTCACAAGAAAATTTTCTGATAGTAGACTTGGTTTCCCTCAAATTAGAATTTTATTACCTTTACTGAAGCATCACTTAAATTGAGAAAACATTTCCAAGGATTTAGGCTCTAGTTGCTCTGATTTTAAGAACCTACATCCTCAGACACATGAGCAATCAATAATACATGCTTAGCTCAAAGCTTATGGAAAAGATAAAAATATTATATAAATGACAAAACTTGTTAAAACTATGTTCCTTAGTGACACACATTAGTGGTTGCTATTTTCACATATACATGTTGATTAAAAAGACTTTTCCTGCTTCTGTGGTCTCATTCAAATTCTGCTCTAAATCAAAGGAAAGTATCTCAGTGACTTCGGACACTTGGGACACAAGTCTTTGGTTAAAAAATCCACTCCTCCTTCTTATTTCTTTTCTTTTTCTTTTTCATTTCTCATTTCTCCTCTCCAGAGACACCTAATGTTTGAAGGTGCAAGGATAATAGTATATGCCATTTTCCAAAATACTAACAATTTTTATTATATACTCATTAAGTTAAGAAAGTGCTTTTTTGGGTACATAACAATTTTTGTATTTAATATCAACATGTAAATTAACATTAAGAACTGCAAAGAAAGCAGTAGGAATTGTTTGTCATACTTCAGAGAGACAATGTGAAACAGATGAATAGAGACTGAGAATTTTTTTTATCATTACTATCTTCATCTCCTAGTAATAATCTTGGAAATCTCCCTGCCCAACAATAGCCAATACCAGAGATATCTGAACTAAAAAGTAGAGGGAAAGCTGGTCAGCACTGTGAGGGATCCTGTCCAGGTGTTGGCTTTCTTGCTCCCTCTAATGAAGAGCTTTGCTCACGTCCTTTGCAAACTAACGAAAGCATGAAGGGGCCTGAAGAATACCTGTTATTAGAATAACAATTTAAAGATTTACCTTCACTACTTCCTCTCCATCCACAATCTTCAGCTTCTCCAGGTTCTCCTGAAGCAGCTCTGGCTTCATGCGCCACTTCAAGAGACCCAGCAAGCCCACTGATAGAAAACAAATGGACAGACATTAAAACCTAAAATCCCATTTATCAATTTGTGCAAATGTTTTCTTTCTAGAACTCACGCCTGTTAGAAGGTACATACCATTCTGAGTTAATTTTGTAGAACAAACAAGAGTTGAAATGTAAAATGTATCTCTTGAGCTGACTGAGAGCCCCCCAGCAGTGCTTGAGCTCCTGACTAAGGTTGCTCCTTTGTTTTCCGTGTGCAGACGTGTAGAAGGCAATGTCAAATAAGCACCAGCATCCTCCATTTTCTTACTGTCCCCCTGCAAAACAACACACCATTCATTACATATTTCACACCACCAGGTTTAAAATGAGACTTATTTTGTACTTTCTAGAGAAGTAAACATATCTGAGGTGCAGGAAGGGACTTTGAAGGGTGTCACCCCTGGCAGAGTAAAAGAAAGAGCCAATCTCTCATTAAAATGTCAGGGGGTGTGGAACACTGCGGAGTATTGAGCATCACCTTGAAGACTGTACACAGGATATAGACAACATGATTATAGTGTCTGCACACAAAAGCAGAAAACACGACTGAGTAAGGAAAGAATAGCAGCATTATTTTGGTATCCTCATTATAGCTTTATACCTGGACCTTGAACACAAGAGATCAGGGCACGGTAAGATTGTATTTTAAATCTGACAGTATGCTGCAGTAACTAAATGACATCGAATATGCGCTTTTCAGTAGAATGAATAGTACAAAACCAGAGAGCCAACAGAGATTTTTCTCTCCTCTCTTTCATCGACTTCTCTGCCAAAATCCTGCAGATTTTCTGGGTCTTATCTTAGGATTCCCCAGACAGGAAAGGAGTTCTAGACAGAGACAATAAAAATCATGCTCGTCACTGTTTAGAGAACACAGTGTTTCTTTAACAAAACTACTCCAGAAAATTTCCCTGATGAATTTGAGGTGTCACTTAAAGCTACAACACTGTGACGAAATATGACTCAATTGCAGACATTTAGTCTACAAATGTGCACAAACAAGGAACTGGAAAACCCATGATCTAGAAAGACATTTTAAAGTTTTGAAGTTTTATCTGGTTCAGTGACTGCACACATGCAGTTTCTACTTGGTCTCAAAGAGGTAAGGTTAAAAATTGACTATAAGAGACCTGTACAGACAAGAAGCAAAACCTTTTTCAGCAAAACACACAGCAGTACCAACATCTATGATTGTATCAGGCTTGCCAAATAATTAGTTCCCAAATTTCTGGAAGCAAAAGAAACTCTTAACTCCCTCTTTTTAGGACAAGTCAGACAGACAATGGGAAAGAGATGAAGTTTTAAACCAAAAGTCTCTCAAAAAGATCCAATGCCCAAAGACAGATTAAACTTAACAGTTTTCAAATTTTTTATTTTGAGAGGCCAGGTGTATGACTGCTTTAAATACTTACAGCTTACCATTACTGTTTTTAATACTAGAACAGGCAAGCATATGTCAGAAAATCTGTCTGTTTCTCACAGCCATAAACTAGGTCAACTCCATTTAGCATTTCCTATCTATGCTATCACTTAAAAAAAATAAATTACTGAACTGATACAGAAATGAATTAGGTGGAATTTCATAACCAACATTAACCACACAGTCCACAATTTTCCTTCTAGTCTCAATATTTTAAATGATAGCTTCAATGAAGAGAAGATAAATAACTATAATGCTGCCATTAATCTCTTTTGGCTTGCCTAAGCAACTTGATTTAGTTGCATGCATCTCACTTGGTATTAATGATACAGCAAACTTGTTTACTGAGAAGAGTGCTGAGAAATAATTTAAGTTTCCTTTGTACTGAAAATGATTTCTGGTTCTTAGTTCCAGCTAGACACCATTCTCCAAGAGGACAAATAAAGCAAAAATCAAAACATCTGTTCCCTGCTTCCTTCACAAAGTCAAAGATGCTGTTTCGAGCCAGGACTAACTAAAGCTGTTCTTCACACCCAAAACCAAATTGCTGAAACTTTCACTTTTGTACCTGAGGAACTACACAGAAGTTTAGAACAAGCATTTTCCTAAGACTGCATTCCCAGGTTATTCGTGAGATAAAGATTCCAAGTGGATCAAACACTTCCCATATCCAGCAAGAGGAATGGTACCCAGCCAAGCACAGAGCTGCAGCACAACTTTCTCTATACTACAGAAGGCTAAAAGCACAAACACCAGTGAAAGGAGCAATCATCTCTCACTGTGCTCAGATAACATCTTTATGTCATTAAAATGCAGAGCAATGTTTACTGACAATGGAACAGGTTACACCTTTTCATCTTGTTCAGATGAAAAACACAGTATTATCTTTGATAGAATAACAAAATCAGTCTGGCACTAAGTAAATACACAATTTCCTTTCCAGTCAAAGGAAACAGTGTGAGAGAAGATGTCTTATGAAAGAAAGAAATCTGAGCCCATACCTTTAGGACTAACAAATCGTGGATGCCATCATGGAGAGTGGTTCCATCCTCCTTCATCAGTCTTATGTAAGCCATTGCAAAATTCTTTTCTCCCTTATCTTTAGCTGCAAAGCAAAAGATTTTGGGTTGACTACCCATCAATGAAATGAAATTCACTAAATAAAAAATTCCCCTACTTACACTCTTGAGTTGATCTGTGCCTGAACATGAAACGCAGATGAATTCTTTGCATGTCCTCAATGGGGACTGCTACCTTTTGTAAAATCAGAAAATAATGAGGAGAATTATGAGGGGTGGTTACACATGTAATGAGCCCCTAGTTGAGAATAAATAAGCCCCCACTTCTTCTATTTCCATAGTGCTTTTCACAGGCCATTTCAAACTGCTGAGCCTGATCACAGTAGAAAAGTAGTGGCTGATAAGCAATGATCTGTTAAACTTTGCTCAAAGTCTGGCACCAGTGAAGAAATGAAGCACAGAACCCAGTGAGTTAATGCACACAGGTGCTAGAAAATAATCACAGTGCAGCCCTACTGCTCACCCTTTTAGCCACAGAGAATTAAACACCTCTGCACTGTGCAACTCCCACATTCTGGATACAGAAATTGACAACCAATTTATTAAACAGGTGAAAAGGGTATGAAAATTCCAGCAAAATAAATTTAGGATATTTTAGTGATTAAATTTAGTGTAACGCCTTGAGGAGAATCACAGGTACTTGCAAGTGCTTTATTCTTAAAGAAGCACACTTTAGGTCAAACAGGCAACAAAAAAGGCCAACTGTGTAAGGGTAAACACCATTTTCCATTTTATCAAGTTTATAGTTCTAAAAAATTTAAGGACTTGCACACCTTTGCGTGCATTCACAACTTCCCTCCACAAATCTTACTGAACAATGCCTTAATATGAACTATGCTTTTCAAGAGGATCTACTGTTAGTGATCCTGTACACAAGACTGAATTATAGAATAATTTTAAAAGGAACTAGTATAATAAGCAATAAACAGAATGGGTCAATGTTTTCAAAACAACAAATAAGCTTCTGTTTGAAATCACACTTCCATTCCCTCCCTGTCCTTCACCATCACAGGTAACACACCTGTGGTAGCTTGTTGTACATGGCTATTTTGTCTTTAAAAAAATCATGCAAGCCTGTCACTGCTTTGTAAGAACTGTTTCTGGCTGCTTTTGGGCATTTTCCAATCATAGACATTAAAGCTTGATTAGGTAATTATTAGTGTGTCTCTAAAGAGAACCAAGACATCTTTTTCTTTTGGAAATCAGAAGAGGGGGGTGGTGTTTTCATTTGGGTTTTGGTTTGGTCTGGTCTGGTTTGTTTTTTAATCGAAGCTCCTCATCTCCATTGTTTCACCAAAATAGAACAAATGCAGTATTTCATTTTTGATGAGCCCTGTTAGGACATAAGGTTATCTAAGATGATCTCATTTGTTTTGCTGAACAAAACCTACACATCATTTTCTAGGCCAAATTTCAAGCCTCGGTGACCATGTATCTCTAATAACTGATGTATGACTAAGACTTCATGCTTCAGCTGTAGTCAGGGACAAGATGATTTTTGGAGGAAGCTGATGCTGTGCAGCCTTTCTGTGTGAGGCATTAAGAAGAGAAAAAATAAAGTGGGAAGTATCCACCCGTACCTTCAATGTCTCCATCCATCGTGGCTGTTTGACCTGGTAGTAAACAACTGATCTGTACTCGCTCACTGGTTTGTCCCCTGCTCCCAGGCAGACAGCATTCTCACAAAAGGAGGGAAGAAACAGTGCTTAGTTCCTTATTGATTTGGGTAAATATTGGAGCAATTTGGGGTAAATTAACTTGAGCAAAACCAAAAAGTTACCAGAGAGTCTCCCCTCAGAGTCCCGAGGTGGGAGTTGCACCCTGGCCCTGGGACACAGCTTCCCCTCATGGGCTCTTCTTCCCGCCCTCACTGCAGGTTTGGATTTGGATATGGCATCATTCAAAATTAAAGTAATAATGACAGCACCAACAGAGGGGAAGCACCAACGTGCAGACACTGCATTTTCCAAGCCTCTGAACACAACGGAAATAAACATTTACCATAATCTATGGATACAGCCAGTGTAATTGCATTTTACAGGGGTCACACGCCATGGGCTCTAAGAAATGTGTGAAGAATATAAAATTGACTTGATTTCTCCATCTGATGAATTTAAGTCACCAACATATCATCTCAATTAGTAGAAGAAATACAAAAGGGAAAAAGAAATTAAAATCTAGCTTTATTATTCTGTTTATTTCTCCATTTATTTTTAAATACTTTCTTCCAGCACAGTCTCAGAAGGTCTAGGCTGCACACCAGAGGCAACATCCAAACTGGACATTGTAGAGGCACCAGCAATAAACATTAAAAAAAAATAGAATTCCCCATTCATTAAAGATTATCTGAACTAGGAGAGAGCCAGTAAAAGATTTGATCAGCTTCAATACTTATGGTTTTCCATAGTGAGTCTGTGAAGACTCGGCCTGCATCCTTCTGGTGTGACTGAGCTGTATGTGTAGAGTAAAAACTGCTAGACAGGGAGGCACCAAGATCCTCATACCTGCCAGACATGAAACTAAAGTCCCTGAAGGAAATAAACATTAAATACTCTACTGAAGCACAGATTCAACTAATCCAATCCAGGCTATACTAACTGCTGCAAAGGTGCAATAATCCTGCTGAAAATCCAGTGAATCTTAAAAGTCTGCTTCAAACACCAGGATGCCCTGTGACCAGAATGATGTGATGCTGATACCTGAAGATGATTTGTATGGTCTGGTCAAAGGGATTTAACTGCAGAGAGCAATGTCTCATCTGCCTGAGCAGAGATTTTTCAAGGTTTATGCACCACTTGTTTGTCACCTCTGTGACATTCACTTGGAACAAAAGTCTGTTCCTTGTAACAGTAAATCAAGGGCTAGTTCTGCAACTGGAACTAGTTTGATACCTGAACAGAACCAACCAGTTTCCTGTGTAGTGAATGCATACCAGTTATGAGAAACATTATAAATTCATAGGTCTGAAAGTCTATTGGTATCTTTATAGGCTAAAAGGAAAAAAACAAGTCACTTTTGTTATTAACTACATTCAAAAACATTTCAATTAACTCCTAAAAATAGTTGCTTAAACATATCTAAGGCATATTACCCACAGAAAGCAGGTGTGGCACTTCATCTCAAAGACAATGAGACACATTTACTTTCTCTTAAGTGAAATCTCTTTCTCTTTAGTGAATCTCTTAAGATTTGCAGAAATTATGTATCTGCAGAACTGAGCATGTGTAATACTGGAATGCATGATTTAATGCATGGTAATAGGTTTATTTCTCTAAGGAATATTTTTATTTCTATGTGGTTAGACAGAATACAGAACAGAGTTAACTCCTGTACATACGAGTCATGGCCTGCTGTCATAGGTACAGGCAGTGTTTTGTAATCAGGGCTACAGTTTGTTTTGCGGACCTTAAATGTTATGTGGGATTAGAGTTTTCTTTACTCAAGCTTTCAACTTACATGTTAGGTCAAGCAGTTAGTTGCAGTTCATAAACAAGTCATGAACCACAGAACCATTCCATCTTTATTTTATGTCAAGAATGTCTTTATGATTTCACCCTCACAATCCCAACACCATAAATCTCAGAAAATGACAGGTCAAAAATCCCCCTGAATACCAAACTCGTGATAAACCCTAAGGAAAAGACAAAGGATCTTCAAAATGGGAATAGACAAGCAAAAAGACACTGTAAATATTTATGTTGCATATGTAATTGTTGTCACCAGTTTCATTCTTTGCCATGTACTTAATTCAAGCGACAGTGACACAGACTTCCTGGCACAAATGAAGCATTTGTTATGTAGCAGAAATGGTTCTTCTAACCTTTCAGTGTGCAAATTACATTCCTCTGGGAATTTCCTCAAGAAAAACCCTAGAGTAAGAATGCAGTAATTGTCAGAATCAGCATTTGTTCCTTGGCAAAGCTAAAATAGGTCATTCAATGTTATTCCTTGTTACATTTTTCTGCAAGACTTTTATAGGGCTTTAATAGGCAGATCACTGTAAAAATCATAAAACTTATTTGTCACAAGATGTCACAGGATGACAAAAGTAAGGGAACTGAGTTTTTGAACAGCAGTGTTTTATTAAATGCGTAAGTTAAGCCTTACATCAAAAATGCAGCTCATGTTTCTAAGCCCCTCATGCAGAAAAAAAATGAAACTTACTGGGAGCACTTTTCCTTCTTCATCACAGACACACATTATCACTTCCACATTTCTCTGAGTAGTTTTATTGTATTTATCAAAATCTCCATACAGCAATGTAATATATATGTCATTTCTTATATCTCCTAAAAGAGAAATGGAAAAGTTAAAAAGCAATCGAAATGCTCTGAGAGCATAGGATCAGCTGAACTGCACGAGTACCTCACTGTTTGCTGTGAAACAGAGAAAAATTTATTATTTTCCATCTGAATTTAAATTTTTAGTTGTCTATCTTTGCTAAGGCAAAACTACGATGTGAGGAGAAGCAAATGGGAGCTCGGGGTGACTGGAAGCAATTCTCGTCCTGCCCCGACACCTGCTGGTGAGCTGGCGGATGATCCCGTTAGGAATTTTCTCCAGATACTCAGCTCTCTTTCTGGAGGGAGCTTCGTATTTTAATTCTCCTCCAAACGAATTCATATGACTTTTAAAAGGATCGAGAGTTCACTTGAGTTGGGGCAAGGGAGGTTTTCGTTATTTGCTTTTTATTTTGCCTTAGAGATAGTAAGTGATTTCGATTGGAAAATATCATACATACAAATGAAATAAAGACATTTCAAATTTATTATTATTATTATTATTATTATTATTATTATTATTATTATTATTATTATTATTACTACTACTACTACCTGCTCTCTCCACCTTAAATGTTCTGAGACAAGATGAAAGTACTGAAACTTCTAATGCCTCCCTGCTGAGTCGCTACTGTANTCTACAGCACTAACTTACAATAGAAACAATTTTAATTTAAAATTCTAGTGACACCCACCATAATCTTACAGGATAAGAAAGTTATGTAGAAGGAGATAGGCTTATCCCTCACAGTCTGGATTTTATTTTTCCTGCTTAAGTATTAGAAGCTACTTTCCAAAGATTTTACTATTTTATATAAGCTCTAATATGGGAACTAAACTTACCACGAGTGAATTCTAAAGATCCTCTGAGTTAGCCATGACAGAAATAAGTAAAGCAGCAGCTGATGCTTATTAACATAGGGAATGAGAAGAAACCCCTTCCTTTCACAGAACAAGAACAAAGCACCTCCTACCTGGCATGATTATTTCAGGGAATCCCAGCTTTCTAGCAACAACTGTGGCTCTGTCTACAAGGTGTGGGTAATCCTTTCTAGTCTGAGTCACATCTCCAACCAACATTTTCACAGTTACCCAGAGACCTATCAAGTAAAAAAAAAAAAAAAAGAAAAAAATTATATTTTTGGTAGGAAAAAAATTAAATCTGTCTTCAGATGATTGCCTCTTCTACCCACCAAAACAGGGATAAGAACTCGCTTTCCCCACTTCCTGTAGATGAAAGTCAAGTCTCTATAATGCAAAATTGTCACTTCTAATTTAAATAGCCCCTAAGATTCTGTAACAAACTCATGGCTCCTCAATTCCAGCTTCAAAACCTCCATGGTGGTACTACAGCTCCAAAATAAAATGAACTTTCACAAGAATACCGTGTTACTTTAAAGAAAACAATAAAAAATACTTTACCTTGTCCACCACTGTCTCCTTTTGATGCAGTAATTTTGCTTAGGAGACTGTGTAAAAAGTCATTCTCTGCCACTACCCTGCAAGAGAAGCAGCAATGTCTGCTTAGGATTTAGGTGCTAAATATATCAGACACCATTTAGAGCATAAGTGACTAACGGCCTCAGTCTTTGCAGCATTGCCTGATTGTGATATATTTGGTATTTTTATTATCTCTCACTCAAGTTGCAGCCCACTCACATTCAGTTGTGAGTACACTGAAGTGAAAAAGATTCAGTCATCCACCAAGAGTGGTGTTTTGTGACAATGAGGATGGGATTGCACCAACTTGCCACTCCAACTCAATCCACTTTCTCTGACAAACAGCCAGATAAATGAATTTGGAATTTTTATCAGCTACTTTTGAATTTGGAAACAAATTCTCACTTAGCAGACATGTTGAGACAAATTGGAAGCAAGTGAAAAAATTAACCTGTGTGTCACACCTGGGTCTTTCAGAATTAAATTCAGCCTCCATAGTACACAGCAGCAGGGCTATGTAGGACACACAGAGTTATTTCCAGTATTTGCACTGGTATCTCTACACTTGATCTTTGAGCATCACATTTTTAGGCAGCTGCTCTGGCATTTCTTCTTAAGATAGTATATGATAATTCTATTACGTTTTTAAAAGAAACACAGTTTTTACTCAGATTTTTTTTCTAATTCTAAACAGAATCAACCTCATAAAATAGTAGTTATCCTTGTTCGTAAATCTCCTTTGCAACTATTTAACTTGGGTTTGCAAAATCAGACATGGTACCAGGTTTTTGAAGGAGCACATGTGTGGAATTATTCCTTCATGTGCTGTGGTACTTCTGCCAGTCATTTAAAGTCATACCAAAATAATTAGCACTATTACAACATAAAACTGTTAAAGGAAAACTTTCTTATTCTTTAACTGTTTCAGATTGTTACAGTCACAGAAATAGACAAATAAATATTTTCTTTCACATATAAAAGAATTAATCTATGGTACTCTTACGGATGAAAGGGAATGAAATGCTGCTTTTCTTCATCACTTTCAGATTTTCCTTTTATGATATCTGTAATATCCATGACTAGAAGAATAAAAGAAAAATCATCAGAACATATAAAAGCATTTCAGAATAGCTTCTCTTATCTATGAATGTTTGTGTCCCTGAAGGATTTTCCACCAGCAGGGGTGGGTTTGGGGGACAGAGCATTTTGTGCAAAGTCCACCCTACAAATGTGCTGCTGTGGAGAGAGAGGGAAAATTCAGACTAGTTTTAATATAAACTTGTGAATGCAACTACCAGAGCTTTTGTGGTGCTTTTTGGACGTAATCACTGACTTTATTTCATCTGCAAGGGGATCTTTTATTAAATTGGTTCTGTGCTTTCACTCACACAGCTTGGCACTATATGAATAATCAGGAAACAAAATTCAAAAGCATATTTCTGACTTGAACTAAAACGCCAATGTGTCTGCAGTCTTTACAGACTTAAAGTACAGGAAACAACTGATAGAGCTGATGGGTGTTCTAACATGTTTTGGTGGAGATTTTAGTAGTCCAGGGCTAGAAAAAAAATCACAGATATCCTGACTGATAGCCCAGGAGACATGAGGTACCTGCCACGCCGAAGGGCGGCCGGAGCCCTTGTGTGTATTTCTTTGAGTTACTGTCTCTCAGGTCCATCCTTCCCACTCGCACTATTTGGCAAACTAAATAAATTTTGTCTCTGCTAAGGTCTTTATTTCCAAGATCCTAAGATACAAACAAAAAAGGACCATAGTGTTACTTGGGGAAAAAACAAGTTGTGAAATTGAAACAGGACCTTGAATCTGAGCAATTAAGGAGAAAAAAAAAAAGTAAACAAAAGACCTCCCCAAACCAAAGCCCCAAAATCTTAACAAACAAAAAAAACTGCGCACATCAAAAGGATGAAAAAACTGACTCTTTAAATTTTGAAAAAAAAAAGTAAGATAAGATAAATAGAGAAAATAATTACAATCAAGAGATACAGCAGATCAAACCAAATTGGTCATCAAGAAATTCATGAAGCAGCAAAGTGATCAGAAGAAAGGCCACTGAATTATTGTTGCTGCTCTAAAGAAGTGAGTGACTGGTCACCTTGCTCTACTTCTAAGATTACCTCTGCTTCCTTCTTCACCTTGATCACTGTTTATGAGATCTGACAGTGACCACAGAGAAGAGAATTTCATTTGCAAATACAAAGGGAAGTAAACTGGAAAACACTTACTGTGAACACCACTTTAAGGTTGTTGAGCATATCAATTTCCTTTGGAAAGCCTCGACTCCCCCATCTCACCAAGTAGTTCTCACTGTTTGGAAGACAAATATCTCACTATCAAGTGGTTTAAAAATTCTCCCTTTCCACAGTACAAAAGCTGCATACCAGGCAGTCTGTGGTGATGATTCAAATCTAAGACCAGACTAAACAGACAAGAAAAACACTTTACAAGTATCAGCAGTAAGTTTTAAAAGAGTAACTCGAACATAACACAAATAGGCATCTTTTTTGAGGCAACTTCACCATTGTTGTAGTCTTTTGATGGAAATACTCAACAGAATCTTACCCAGAAATTTATAAATTTAGTTCTTTTTCCACTCCTCCCCCTTCAGCACCTTACTCCAAACACTACAATATTGAGCATCTAGAACAACCCCTAAAATTTGAAATGGGCTCAGGATTTTCTAAACTTCTGAAATGTCCAATCCAGGAACTACCTATGAAAATATTTGGAAACTTAGAATCCTTTAAGAGCAGACAGCAACAAGACCTGTCCACGCTTCATTTTGCTTTTGGTTTCATTCCTTTTCTTTGCATTATTGTATTATTATAGCGCATTGGCAACTATTTTACTTCATTTTGGCCATCTCCATTTGCTCTTCTGCAGTCAGGGGAGGAAGCTTTACCTTATAATTGTTGACTTCTGTGGGTCGTACAGGGACATAAAAAGCTCTGCATCCTCTCCAATTCGGCAAACAAAATTCCTCACAAAGACATACAGGCTGTGGGTGGGGGATGAAGACATGCGGGAGTATGATGCATAATCCGGCTGATCCTTGGACTACTCAGGAGGAGGAAAATCAGGGAATTATAATCCATGAATTGAAATGGTGCTATACTACAAGCAGTTTTGCTTTCTAGTCTATGTAACAGTTAAAACTGAAAAGGAGAGCTGGGAGTTGGACTCAGTAATTATCAAAATTCTCTCCCACTTTGAGCTATTCTGTGACTCCCATGTCCTCGGCCAGCTCTTCAGCCACTGGGCAGGGGTGTAAAGGGGGAAACATTCTCCCCACTCTTACAAAAAAGAGCAAGTAACAAGATGTCAGCACAGAGACAAGCCTACAAGCCAGAAAGAATTTATTTTTGAACACAGTAGGCTGTAGCAGAAGGCCTATGATCCACATCACAGTAGGGTTGAGGTGTGCTGGAGCAATAGCAAAATGAAATCAGTCTCTTTGAAGAGGAGACAAATAACATGCTGAGATCAGGACACAGCTGAGCAGGTTCACTGACTCAAAAATAGGCTCCTGAATTCAACCTCCCATCTTAACCACCAAGAAGCAGCTTCTTAACACTTCTAAACCCATTGCTTGTCTCTGTTTTAAAAATAACTCGCCACAGTCTATCACAGACTTCTAAATCTCATTCTCCATATATTGTCAGTTAATTACAAGGTGTTTTCCACTGATTTGTCTTGGGTGTTACTGAAGTGTCATGACAAACCAACTATTTTCTGTTAAGTGTTTTACTTGCTTTTTTACAGTTTACTTTCTCATAAATGGAGAAAAGAACCAAAGAGGCTTATAAATCCCTGCAGAGATTTAGTATTGCAAAAGGTCAAGGAAGTGTAGTCACCTGCTTTGCATTTAAAAAGATTTAATTTATGCACTTGTCAGCTTTGCTTTGGCACATGAACTTCTGGTGTCCAGAAGATTATGCTGAATTCACCCTAGTTTCTCTTCGTGAGCTTAAATTCTTCAACTCCATCAGACTAACTAGCAAGCAGAAACACTGAATAAATAGCCAGTATAGTCACAAGACCTTGTGAAAACAGGCCGTGGTCAGTGCTGCTTTGCAGCCTGAACTCCAGCTGTGTAACTATTCCATGTGCAATTCAGATTGTGGAGTAGTTCATGGACTGGGTGAGACACAATCGCATACAGGAGTTCAAGGATGGAGTTAGAACCAGGTTTAGACACTGAGCTGAGCTTTCAGCCCAGCCCACAGCCCAAATCCAGTGCACAAATCCAATTCAATATGAGGCTTAGCTGTATTTCTAACACAAGACTGCGGATCTACTCTTAAGTCAGAGGAAAAAGTTTCTACCAAATTTTATGGTTCCATCCTTCAACCCTTAGACTAGTCTGTCTGGATTTGAGCAAAGGAAGCACCAAGTTTAGCCAGTCATTCCTACCATTTCCTCCTTAATTCGCTCAGTGATTTTATTTGTTGCTTCTTCATGTGCATGAAACAGGCTGATAACACTGGTTTTATCTGGATCCAAGATATTTCCATCTTCATCTCTAACTATCAGGTCTAGCTCAAGTACTCTGTGAAAATACGAAAGGCATAATGGGAGGGTTATCTCCTTCCATTCAAAGAAAGCTTAGAAATGTAACAAACAAGGAGAAACTTAAAGACTTAAAGTAATAAAATGTAAATACATGCAACAATATTTTACTGAAGAAATATTTAACTGTACCCCATGATTTTTTTTAAGCTGCTGTCCAGTATTTAGGAATTTATAGAAATGTCACCAAAGCATTGAAATGCCCCTCACATAAAATAGATCCACCCTGTTTAATGACTTCCAGCAGACTTCATCACTTTCAGCTTTTAACACTCAACATTTGTAATCAAGATGTTTAGGGTCTTCCTATTACCTTCTGCTTTTATGTTGCTCCCTCACCTTTTCTGCCCCAATACTTATTCTGCTCTCTTCTGCCCTGCTCTCATACAAACCATGCCTTTTTTCCTGTCACTCCTTTTCCCCCTCTCCCTCAGTCTCCATTGTCATTTCCCCTTTATTAGTTGTCCACCGTTTGGCAAGTTTCCTTCACACCACACAGCTCAACCCCACACAGTCAGGAGCTTACAAACATTTCCAGTTTGCAATCCAAACAATTTTAAACAACCCCTTCACCCCTACTCTTCCAGGGGAAGCACTTTACTGTCTCATAATACAGAAAGAATATAAGAGTGACAAACCAGAAGTCTGAAAGCAAATGAATTTTAATGTTTTCTTAATCACAGCTGGGCTTCTGTGACTGGAGAATTTAAAAGTAAATTCTGATTTTGGAGAGCTTTCAGCTCCACACGGTGCAGTGGGTTTTGTGTATCCCATAGTGAGCTCTCTGTGAATACAATTTATTACAAATTTGCATCCAAATCACAGTGAACAAGTTAAGAATTTCATAACATCTTGTGGTCATTTCTTATGTGCAGACACAGGTAATTGTAGACTTTCAGCTCCACAGGGGCCTTCACACCACAACCATCACAGTCACTTAAAATAGCAAAACACAGTTTATAAGCAGATTCTAATGCCTGAAAATACAATACTGTGAATATTTTTTTACTAAGCTCTCTCTCCCCACCCCACCCCCCATATCAGATGGTGGGACAGCATTAACCTCACACAACCCCACAATTCTGCCAAAAAGTATGTTGTGTTGCAGTGACTCTGTACTAGCAAGGAGCAGACAAGACACTTTGTCAAATAACTATTCTGTCCCTCATAGTTTCACTTCTATTACCAGAACCAGAGTTCTGCCTGGAAATTCCCTAGAGAATTGGGTGTGGAGGTGTTTGTTTGCAGACTTAGTGCAGTGTGCCAGCACCACTTCTGAGGGTCACTTACTGGACACAGGCCATGTTTGTGACAGATGGGCAAGTTTTGGGCCCCAAGTGTGCTGGTTCACATACATAGAGGCCCCCACGTACATAGAGGCTGGTTATCTGACCTCAAGACTTCCCAACTGACAAGCTCATGTATTTATAATTAAGAAATAAATCAATATTTTGAAAAAGCATTTTGCTGTGAAAAGCCTCATCATGGTATCTGCTATCAACACAGGAGTTACAGGAGTTCCTCTGTAAAGGAAGAGTCGATGTGAACCACACTTTTCAATTCCAGCCTGTAAACATGAAAACTTCATCATCATCCCCTTGGTGCTGTGCTTTAAACAAAATCCTGCTTTCCAGAAGCAGTGCAGGCCACCTACTTGTTACCATAGTCAATTTTGGATGTGACTTTCTGTTTGAGTTCTTTGAGCTCATCTTTTGGCAGAGTCCCGGACAGAAGCTGCGAGCGCCACTCCATCAGGTCACACATCATGGACTGCACCTGCTGGAACCGGGCTTTCTTGTTCATCTGAGAGATAAAAAAACCTCAGTAAATTTCAGGCTTCGAGTGGAAGTGAAACATTGGGCTTTACAACTAAAGGTTACATGTCATATTTAATGCTAAATGATAGCAGGAACAAGAAGCAGGCAAAATAATGATGTGTCAACCCACAACTTTTTAAGGAGAGGATATCCCACATGATCATAAAGAAATAACAAAATTTTGTATCAGGATAGGGAATTATGTTATTTTTGTTTTCTTTAATTCTAAATTAAATTTTTGATGTAAAATTCTTTAACAAATTCTCATCAAAAGAAAACATTACAAAAACTATGAACTTCTATATGAGATACTGATGAGAACAACACTTGATTGTGGTTTTAATGCATTTAAGAGAAAAATGAGAGAATGCACAGAAGTGACAAAAGCAGTTCTGGTGTCATTCACTGAAAATAAAGCAGGGTTTTCATTGCTGGCTTAATCAAGAAGACTAAAAAGTGACATATTTCAGAAAAATACAGCACATGTAAGATCCCTTTGCCCCAACAGAGATGAAGATGGCTGGGACCCTGGAGCAGTCAGCACCATTCTTGAAATTGCCAATTGTTAATTGCTACTTGCTCCCAGTAACCCTTGAACAACTTCTGTTCTAGCAGTCCAAGAGCACCATGAATCTTTTCCAAATGCATCCCAGCAATCTTTTATACTCCTATCTGGAAACTTTTCAACACTACAAATCAAAATTATGAAGAATTTATCATGCACAGGATGCTCAAGGTTGAAACAATAGGCAGGAAGTTACCCCAGTCCTCAGCAAATCAACTTTCCCTTTACAGAAGCACAGAACCACCCAGGTTGGAGGACACCCACAAGATCATCCAGTCCAAGGCTGATGGCTGGACTAGATTTAAAGTCACATTTAAAGCCACTGAGGAAAATCTTAGTAGTGAGAAAGCATATTCTTAAATCCACCCAGCCCCCGCCCTGAATGTAGGAAGAGACACTGATTTGAAAAAGGCCCCTGAGTGCAGAAATAGGACTAACAGGTAACAGATATAAAATCTCCTACCACATAGAGCTGCTTCCAGATGCTTCCCCATTCCCAGAGAGTAGTGGTAACTTCTTGGACTAAGGGAATCTCAGCAGGTATGACATTTTCTGCGTGTCTAGGAAAGAGAAGGAAGGATCACAGAGTATCTGTGCTTCATAGGCATATATTATACTTACTGTGGGTGAGGTAATGCCTTAAATAAATGCCTTAAAACTCATTTTTTGGCAGACAAGCTCAATAAATTAATAAAACTGATAAATCCAATACCTTTTCTTTTCAGCAGCAGCTTCCTTGATGTGGATGAATGATTTGGGAAATATTCCCTGATGAAGGAGAAAAAAAATATAAATCCACACTTATTCTCCAAAAACATTTAGGTAACAACCATGACTGTGAATATAAAATGTAATGACAAACTGCAATACCCAAACTAACTCCTGGTTATTTAGTTTTCTGTCCAGATGGATGCATTTTTATTTCATGGGCAAATAATAGAAGTTTGTCAAATCTCTTCAAAGGTAGAGTGCGTAGGCATCTTGCTTCCTAAGAAACACTATTTTCCACCCCAGAATGCAGTTAAATACAATTTAATAAAATACAATTTAAATCCAGGGAGGGAACATTGTGTCTGTGCATCATCTCATATCTATTTTAGCTGACCTCTGTAGAAAAAAAATGGTCACCAGACAAAAAAGTTCTAATGTGACTGTCCTGGCTCTACAAAAGCTGAAATGTCTCAAGGCATCCTGGAGGAATGTTTGACAATCACTCTGACCATGACAATCCTCCCCTGAACTGGCAAATCCCACCTTGGTAACTAACAAGATCCTTCCTGGAACTTTAAGTACCACAATAATTCAATAACAAATGTGCTACTTTACAAAGCCCTGCTCTGAATTAGATTGTGGCTTTCATAACCATTTTCTATTAAGCAGTGGATCTTAATCAAAACACAATCGTGTCTTATCACTTCCACAATTTTTTCATTAAGATTGAAGTTCAAAAAAGTCCATGAAGAAGCAAAGTAAAAAAAAAAGTAATGCAATGGTAATTTTAATGATATCTTAATGCATGAAATTAATAATACTTCTTAAAGCATGTTATGAAAGATGATCATGAAGGCCTTTAGCAATATTAGGAATTAATTAAGTACTAGATAAAAGCAAGTGGTTAGTTCTGGTAAATATTTTCTGGTTTTAGTTTTAGGCTAAATTTTTATTGATAAAAATAGAAATGTTACGTAAAATAAATGATAATAACATTCTCAGTCAAAAAAAATCTCAGATTAATTAAAACACAGGTGAAATGTTTTAATACATTTGCATTGTTGCTCCCTAGAAGATCTTATATCAAGAAGAAGTTACAAACAAAAATGCTTTTCTTCTAGAAAAGTGCAGTTGAAACTAAGAAGTAATTTTCCTGCTACTTAACTCCAGAGTCATCATACCCAGGGTAAAAACTTTTCCTCTGTGCCTCTCCATTTTCAGGTCTAAGAATACTGACTTTTAAAAAAATTGAGTTTTGTACATTAGAGATATTTAAGAACTTAAGCCTCATACAAGTTGTTTATACTGTTCGTAACCTAAAGAATCCTTGGAAAAAGTACAGAAACAAGCACATCTAGCAGCAGATTGAGTCAAAATTCAATTCAAATTGTGGTTTCAACAGTTGTTAACCTGAAGGCACAGTCATTTCTGCTTCGCAGATCTCCTTTTCCCAGTCCTCACTTCTATTTACCAACATTATGGTTCATTCAGGATGACTGCTGAACATTTGATTCATCTTGAAAGGAAAGAGTGCAAAGAGCTTACTTGAGAGATCAGGACTCTCTAGGCAGAGATACTCAAAAACCCACTTCGTGGGCTGACCCCTTAGAAACAGTCTCATAGGAACAGAAATGTGATCTTACCTCTGCTCCTTTGTACCTCGCTAGGTAACCCTTGTACCAATCTAAAAGGAAGAAAGATCACTTGGTATGACAAAAACCACCATGCATTACAAAGCACACAATAAAGTAATGGGGTTTATTTCACATAAAAAAATACCTAGCATGGTATTTGTAAAAACTAATAGTTACTTCAAATATACACAGCTTAAAGTGAGTAGCAGGGATTGTATAAAGCACAACTTGCGTATTATTAAATATGATTGTATTGTCTGCTTTCAAGACTTGCACAGTAAGTGCAGGTAATTGTACACAGAATTTAACACCCCATGCTCACATTAAAAAGGTAGAATAAGATATCTGTTTTGCAAAGTAATATGTGCACACTCTTAAATACCTGTGTTAGCCACTATCCCCCATGGTCCTGGAGAGCCCATGAAGCTCTCACTGTGTTCTAGGCCCAAAATTAATCCAGTATAGCACATGATTGTTACAGACCCAATTTCCTTTAATGTGATGAGATTAAGCCATTTTTGTGCCATGAGGAGCTATGGCTTTTGGACCAACCATAATAAGCAGCTTCTTGGTGTAAATTCAAATTGGAATGTCAAGAAAACTCAGGGCTATTATTGGGTTCCTGCTCCATCTGTAACTTGAAAGCCTTTCTGAAAGACAGGACTGCAGCAGTGGCAAGCTGAAAATTAATTCAGGCTTTCTTCCATCTATTTCACAGTTAAGTTTCAACAAACTACAAAAAATATAAAAAGTAGAGTTCAACATTACTAAATAAGATTCAGGGGCCACATCCACTGTGCATACACGCCACCCTGAAAAATCACCTGCACAGCAACAATGTTTAATTGTTGAATATTACATTTTTCATCCCACAGAAAGAATTTATGATCAAAAGCATACATTTCTAATTGTAATTTCATGAGCAGATATGATCTCTTTGCTATCACCCTTTCTCTCACAGGTATTGCAGCCATGCAAGCAAAGCATAAAACAATAAAAATAAATCCCAAATGCCAAACAGCACAGAAAGGTGATGCTAAAAGTCACAGGATGATTGCTGACCTCAAAGAAAGACTCAAAACAGATTTATTTTATGATTTTTCTGCAGTGGGATTTTTTTCCTCAGTGTTTTATTAACAATTCCATCTTACTGCTAAAATGGAATTATTTGCACATAGTCTCAATTTACAACTAAGTGTGTAAAACTGGTTTCATTGCATTTGCTGTGACAGCACATATATGTTCTGTGCATAAAATTTGTGCATGCAAAACCAACTAAAACAGTACAGAAAAGGAGCACAGGAAGAATCCTGTCGCCGTTGGTTACTCGCCAGCTGCAGCTGGCAGCATGTGGAAGATATCTGATAAAAGATGAACTTCACTCACACAATGAGAAGGTGACAAACATTTCATAAAGCAAGGCATGACAGAGCATATCAAGGCCAGGGGATTCAGAAAAGGCTTTTAGATAAAAAATAAACCCATAAGATCAGCACTCCACTCACTAGGCTGGGCTGACAACAAATGGACCCCAGGATTTCGAAGCCTGAGATGCTATTTCTGCAGCTAACAGACAACTCAGGGATGAGGAGGTTCCTGGTGTGTGTGTGTGTGTGTGTGTGTGTCTGTTTTGTTCTTAGCCAAAATGTTTAGAATGGAGGCTTAAAGAACTGTTGTTTTTAGGAGAGGACATGAATCATTGTGACTCTGTTGACTGTTGAGTGACATCAATGTTTTCACTGATGCTTAAAGATATTGAATTTCTCTTACAAAGAGAAGAGAAATAATTGTTTTTGTGCTCCAGCACAGCATAACCATGGTTTTTCAGGTGCTCCTCCCTCAAATCCTTTGTTGTTTCCGGACAAAACGCCCTAGAACTCTGTGTGGTGAACGGGCTGGGTTTAAACAGCTTCAAAGTCTTTGCAGCCTTGTGAGAACAACACACGAGGTGTCTCAACACTGAGCTGGCTCTGCCACTGAGCAATGCAGCAACTGGCCTCTCCCTTTGACATAACTGCAGTTAATAAGACACTCGTTCTCTCAACAAAAGTAGGTTGAAGAAGATAATTTTACAATATATTTTTCAAAGCTTTAAGCAATTTGTAATTTTTTTTTTTAAACTCTTGACCTAGTCAAGGGCATCACTGCAAACTGAAAATAAATCGCTCTTACAGTGACATTTGCAGATACCTGACTGCTGAGTTAGCAATAATAACTCCACTCCTTGCTTTATACTAATGGGCACCTCAGTAGCTCTGTCAGACTCAGAGAGAGTCAGTGGGATTGGGAAGGAATTGACTGCCCATCGTGCATGACTTGACTTGGACTTTTGCTGCTTAACTTTTCAGTAAGTTGGATGGCTTTCAGAACTGTCTCTATCATGCTAACACTCAGACTTCTTTCACTGGGTTTCCTCATTATACCACAGGATGATGAGGGTGCTCAATATCTCATAGCAACAAATATTTAGTTTAGAGGCTAAAAGTGCATTCCTTTAAATCTTAAAGCAAATTGAATATAACTTCCCTGAGGTATATCACAAGCTGACAGAAACTTCACAAACTCTACATTCACCTTGATGACTTCCTCATTTGGTAAAGGCATCCCAAAAAACCACATGCATTGTAATATATCTAATTTTGGCTTTTTCAGAAAAGATTTGGTTCTTCCTCAAAATACACCACCACCACCACAAAAAAAATAAGGGCATTAGAAAGCTACTGATATAATACAGGGAACTGCTGGGAGGTGAAAGGATTGAGTTATTCACAAAGAAATGGAAAATGTGACTTACCTTCACAGGACTCCAGGATATGGACCACATCACCAATCTGTAGAGATAGCTGTAGTGTCCCTGTGCCTTTGAAATTGTATATAGCTGGAAAATTAAAGGATGAATATAATATTTTTCAATACAGTTACATGCCACGGTGAAACTAAAAGCCACACGTGGTTATTAAGATTTGGATACTGGGATCTATAATCTAGGCCAGACAAACATAACTATAATTCTATCAAGAAGCTCAATTTGCCAGCATTAAATAATCTCCTTTCTCGTGAGAATGGAAAGGTGGTGAAAAGGGCCAGTGCTGAAAGCAAAAACCAAACAAATGAAGCCCACAGGAAACTCAGCAAGCACGGGGACAGCAGCTATTGATCAGCACTGCTCTGCACAGAATTTAGGAGCCCTGTTTAGATGCAGGTCTTTGATAAATACACAGTCACAGTGCTGGGGAATTGTTTGTCTACTGCCCCAAAGGACTTAAGCACACAGTTTACAGAAATTTATGGCTAGTGGTATGAAAGGTCACAGAGATGGCTGTGAAAACTGAATTTACTGAGTTCTTACCTGGGTTTAGATGCTTTAATTTAACATGAAACTGTGTTTCATATGGAAACACAACCAAGTTTCATAATTTTCTGTATTCTCTGTATGACTCTGAAAAGAACACAGGAGGAGTGGATTTTGAAAGTGTTCTAATCAGATACTTATCTACACGTGGTTAAGAAACACAAGCATTTCAGAGAGAATTCAAGAAAATGAGCTCTTCACCAGTCCTGTTCCAGGGCCACAGGATGTGGGCTCTATGGTAACTATGCCTCTGTAATTTTTTTTTTTTCACGGCCTCGGTTACAAATTTCTACAACAGCATTACAGCAGAAGAGATTATTGAAGCTACAATCACGCAGGGAACTGACTGAACTACACACAGGTGAAAGCTCAATGAAACGGTGCAGGTGGGAATGGGCTGCTGGAGTGACCCCAGGTGTGCAGGAAAGGTGCTGGGCAGCAGAGCTCTGCCTTGGCTCCAGGCAGAGCCCCCTCCAGCCACACACAGCAACCAAACCTGAAGGATTCTGTAGTAAGTAGAAGAATTATAAAGAAAGGCCTCATGAAATCAGGTCTTGCTCTGTTAAAAGTTGGCAGCTAAGTTGTTAGTACTTCTCAGTGCAGCTAACTAACTTCCCATGTGAAAAATCACAAGAATGAAAGCAATTAACACAACCTATTTTGGGAGTGAAAAACAAATGCACCTACATAACAAGAAATTTGTCCCATGAGAATCAGTGAACAAACTACGTAAAACATCCAGGAATAGAGAGATTTGACAGACAAGTAAAATACCTTATATTAACCAATAAAAATAATGGGCAAGAAAATGATTAAACAATTGGAGTTCAGCACGAGGTCTGTGCAAATTGTATTAAAGTAAGTTATGTGAATAAAGATTAGCTTTTCTGCATGAAGAAAATGGAGTCCTGAGTCCTTTCACTGCAACAGTTCTGGAGAGGGAAAGCTGATCTATAAAGCAGAGTTTATATAAAGCAGTTTACCTTCAGCATCTCCCTGCATTCCTTTTGCTCCCCCCTTCCAGGTTTCTAAAGCAGGATATTCATCTTTGCTAGTCCAACATGTAGTTAAACATTTTACTTGTTTTACTTAAGTTATTAAAGTCTCAAAATAAATTTCCTTCCAGGAAAATGCCTGAAGCAGGAGTGTAGAGCGAAATAAATTCCTCCTCTTCACTTCACAAGTATTCCATAAATTATGGTTCTTGTTTCCTTTGCCATCATTTTATTTGTTACATTTCTAGAACAGAAAGTAGAAGGAATTTCAGATTGAAGAGGCTTACTGGACCAAGAATAAATTCTTGTTTTTGTTGACATAAAGGAGTTCCCAGCAGCTCCTTCTCCTGAGTGGGGAGAGCAAGGCTTGAATCATTCAACATTTGGGGAGGAGTAAAAGAAGTTTAACTTTGAAGTGAGGTTCTGGTGCTCAGATCCAGCCATTTATTCAAAAGAATGTTGAAAACGCTTCCTCAGAACAGCCTTAGTCCAACACAAAATTGAGTTTGGTACAGTAAATGTGTTCTGACTGGTCTCTTTTCCACAAGTGGAGGATGGCAAACAACCCTGCAAAGTTGTTCTGACATTTCAAGATACATTTCCCTGGAGTGTTTGGGAGGAGGGGTATGTGGGTGCATTCCCATGCTCTTGTACCATCTTCCTGAAATGTCCATGGACATCAAGATTACTGTTGACCAGTAAATACTTTAGATTTTAAAATATGCACTGCTCTACTTAGTTGTAGATGTCCCAAAATATAGATGCAAATTACTGAGTCATATATTTACACTGCATTTCAGTTTTGCTCTCTTCAAACTTCATTTACCAGAGCCCATGTAAGCCATTTTGCAGTTAACAAACTGGCAAAGGAAGTGGCCTTATCAGCTTATTTCTAGATGAGTAAGTGGAAACTTAATGAGAGATATTGTACTGTAGAACTTGGATTGTTTGGTAGGATGAATTTAAAAATCTCTGTGCAAAGTTTTGGGCCGTAGACCTATCTATGCATTTTATGATAAACCAAATCCCAAACCACCTTGCAAAAAACATAACACATAACCCAACACCAGCAACAACATCCATAGGTCTTATCTACAGCACCAGACAGCTTCATCATCACATCTGCTTTTCTTTTAATTACTAACTGTGAACAAAAATTTGACAATTCTATCCAGTTATGTTTTCTGTCAGCTGTAAGTGATGTAATTTCCTTACAAACTGGGACCTCCTGTATTTGTGAGTGTCACCTCAGAGCTCACCGGCCAAAAAGAGATTCCCTTTCCTCCATCCTCTTTTGAGATCCTCAGGGTTGTTGTGTGCACAAAGATGCTTAACTCAATGCTCTCTTCAAAAATAGTATATGAAAACCCCATGTGGAGTTCAAGTTTTTTGGTGGGATACTCACAACAAGTTGTTGGCTTTTTAAAAATAAACTCTCCAGTAAGTAGAAATAAAAGCCCTTTCAAATCACTTGGAAGAACTTTCCTGCTACTCCTCTCCCTGGCATCCTGCATCCCAACCATAAATACAAAATGAGTCAGCATCCTTAGGGTACAGAAGTGACCCCAGCATTCGCTCTAAATCCTAATAGCGATTACTGACCTCAGGAGCTGCTGAAGTCATGGCAATAAGATTAGAGGGAGAGATCTGGATCGCAGATGCCCTCCCCAGCCCCAGGTGTCGCAGTGGATCTGCACACGGGTGCTGTAGGACTCTACCGGGATGGCACAGAGAATGCCCAGAAACTCCAATTTTACAGCAGCGTTCCTAAATAGGGACTTTCACTGACAACACAGTTGGAAGATTCTCCCCTGAACGAGCAAAGAAGGGAAACCATCTCTTTAGAGCTCACCATAACCTCTGTGGTAATTTGATAGCACACGCGGGACTGAGCAAACAAACAAACACAGAGCCCAGTGCAAGCCCCTGAGGCTCTCAGCTCCCTCTGCAGCGGAGCTGAAGGCAGCGCACCACATCAAAATTCCTCAGAGCAAGTGGCAAATGCCAGGTCAGACTGCAGACAGAGCCAGCCTTCCCAAGTGAACCTTTGAATTGTACCTCAGGAGTGGGAACAGTTCCCATAGCGTCCATGAGGAGAGCCCACAGAGTCCTGTCCTGCCCAGCCCAACAGAACGTGCTGCAAAGTGACCCTGCAGCTTCTGTGTGGATTTGCTGTCAGCCTCACACCCAGAGCTCGTGCAAAGACATCTGACAACGTCCACCTCAGCAGGAAAAATTGAGGGCTGAAGAAAATCTCTGTTTCCATTGAACTCCTACTCATCTATTGCAGCCAGAGCTGTTGGGTCTGATACACACATTCTCCTCACTAGACAAATATGTGAGTAGACTCTTGGAGAGATGGCTGTGGAGACAGAAAACACTTAATCTTCCCTAATTTAAATGACATGTCCTCCTCAAATTAGAAAATGGCCACCAGAAGGAAACCAGCCTCATACTGTGGACCTTGTTAGGGAGTTTTCACACACAAACAACCTGGAAGAGTTACAATATCCCAGGTAACAGAACCCCTTCCTCAAGAAGCTACATTTCCTCAGTTTAAAGCCCCATGTTGTTCCCATTTACATGATCAGCCTGTAAACTACGGCAGGATGGGAGTGGTAAGAGAAGAAAATCCCACAACCTGAAGCCATTTTTTAGCCCAATAATCTTACGTGTCTTTGCTGCCCGTCTTCCTTCACGCGCAGTCCCTGCCCCATTCTTTATAAAACATAGAAGCATTACATTGTTTCACTTTGAGACTCTCCTTTCTGTAACAAAACTTGTTTCAAGTTGTTTTCTGTGGCTACTTTTCCACTCTTTTACGGAATCCGAGAAAAAAAACCCACCAAAAAAACTCGAAGATATTGTGGAACCAGCTCCTAATTTCACTTTCCCACAGCAGAAAGACAATCTGGTATGATTTTGATGCAATAACTCATTATGTGTTCTGGATATTCAAACAATTGCTAATTAATAGACTCAGCAAGCACTCTGATTTTTTTTAAATATACAGCTCCACTTTTAGAAGTAGTCAAGTACCAATAAAAGATGAGTTCTTGGTGTTCAGTTACCGTTTTCTGCCCATAAGAACAGGGTGAAATTACTCAGCAAGGAGACAGATACACCCCAGGTGAAAATATTATACAGTCCTATCAGGATTTCTTGACTTCGGGAAAGAAACTTGGAAAAAATGTGTTTGAGGATTCCAAGTTCAGGATCTCCCCTAAAATCTCACTGAGTAAGTGTGCCTTAATGACCACAGCCACAGTTCTAGGACTGGTCAGGAACTTGTCCCAAACCTCTGAGGGGTTAGAAGCTGATTAAATTTATTGTGAATCATACTCAAAGAGTAACTCTGCAGTTCTCAGAGTTATTTCAGAAAACAACTGTATACAGATTTCCTTACTTGCTTAATCATGGGGCCAGATGGAGGTTTTAGCTGACCTGAGCTACTTATTTTCCTTCTTAAACAAAACAAAGCCAGGATGGATTACAAGGAGCAGGAAGCTCTAACATACCAAATTAGACATTCAAAGATACTGTCTCCAACTAGTTACCTTCTCAGATAAAATTGTAGCATCCATTTTTCTTATATCTCTTCATGAAGAACAGGGTATTTATTTAGCTGTGATTTTTTTCCTTTTCATGAAGGACCATGGATAAAAATACTATTTCCCCAGCTTTTGTTGTTTCCCAAGGAGCTGGAACAGTTTGTTGGGTTCAGAGGGTGCATTTCACAGAGGAAACCTGCCCTGAACAAAACTCTGCTCTCTTACACCTCAATCTATTCAGATTTCAGAGATGTAGAACAATTTCAATAGATTTCAGCAGATGAAATCTGACAAGCCAGTCTCAGCCCTGTGCACTCAGGCTGAGCATGTGCTTTTCTACACCTTCAAAGAGAAGTCACATACTCCTCCCAGAATTTTGCTTCAAAAGGACGAACATTCATTTTCAGATTCAACAGAACAGGAGTAAACACGATGCTTGAGTTTAGAATGCCAACATAATATTTCACCAGTTTGTAACTTTGCTCCAAGTCTGAGCAGATGGCAAAGACTTTCCATCAGGAAACTGCCACCCAAAGCCACCAGCCTGCCATGACTATTCCATCCTGTCCTGTCCATGGGAATAACACAAATTTATGCTGGGAATGCTGCAAGACTAAGAACAGGTCTCATGTGTAAATTCAGGATTGTACTTTCCCAGTACAAAGCTGAGTATCTGCTACCTGGACAACTCCATTTATTTAAGTAAAACACAAAACACAACAGGCTGCAATTTACCATAACCAAGGGATGCTGTGGTTTTCCAGATCCACCCTGCACTGTACTCTGCTCATCCAAAGTGTCATGGGCCCAATATTCTCAAACTGAAACTCTGCTCATCAGCAGAAACTGAAGGCATCAGGCACACTTCTAATAAGAGACTTGAAAGTTCAACATGCAGTTTGTAATAAGAGACTTAAACCCAAAGATTTTCAAAAACACAGTAGATGACATAGCCCTCTCTGTTCAAAAACCTTCCAGTGTGTATTATTCCAAAAGTTCATCAACTTTCACAGAATTTATGACTCAGTAGGACTCAGTTTACCCATTTTTCTTCCCTCAGACACAGGAGGCATGCTCACAACAGACTGTAAATTCAAAAACCTCTTTGTTTGTGACAATAGCTGTCAATACCCTTCTTCAGGGTCTCACTATTCCATGAGTTTGATTTACTTGAAATTCAGCTATTTTCCTGTCAATTTCTAAGAATATAAATTTATTTAATTTATGGACAGGACAGCCAGTGAGGGTGGTACATGCTTGTTTGGGTTTGTTTGATTGTTTTAATTATTCTGGGTGCAAGATTCTCCCAGTTTTATAATAAAAGAATACATTTGGTTTCCAAGGTAGAGTAAAATAAACTGCAAGCCAAGAGTTTGGCTAAGAAAAGGAACTCCTGGGTATAAGCTCAAGGTTGTTGAATTTGGGCTCTTCTATTAAATGTTCAAAAACAGAGACAGAATGCTCTTACTGAAGAAAACCTACCATAAGGCACATGTATGCCCACTTACTACTCTAGTAGTGTTGGGAAGTCCATTTGATTGCTGTTTATTCTGCTTTGTAACACACTAAACCACAGACACCTCTACAATTGTCATTTTTACATTCAAATATAAAGAGCCTTATAAGGTATTTAATAGAAAACCTTTCTTTAACCCAGGAAATGGATTTGGGGCCAGCAAGTGGCAGCACCATCAGCACAGTGCAGGACACAGCACACCCAAACTCTGCTCACAGTGAGAGCAACAGGGGAGCAAGCAGAAGAGAAAGGAAATAGCAGCAGGTCTGCAATCAGTTCTTCCAGTGAGCTACTCGAGTAAATTGTATTGCTTTGGACAGGAGAACAAACATCCCTGGACTGTCATTAGCTTTTGAAAGATCGTATTTCACAAGACGGTTTTTACCCTGTGAGGTTTGTTGTACCTTTCAACTACCATACTACTACAAGTCCAAATATTAGGTGCTTTTTGCTCTTTGTAAAATAGAAACAGAAAATATTGACAACCTTATATTTTGTAATGTAAACTGCCACCAGAACAGGCTACTTCCATTTTGCAATTCTGCTAGTGCTGGACAGGGATGTTGAACGTTATTTTCCTCTTATTAATTTCTTGGTGTTACATTTTATTTCATGAAGCCAGTTGGGTTTTTAATGCCTATCACAAAAAAAACTATGACCTACTTAAAATAAAAAAAATACATTTTAGAAGCAATTGGAAGGTTAATAACTAAAGTTATTAGCTATTAAGTAGCACACATCTTTCAAGTGCTTTAGCTTTCATTCCTACTTAAGGCTTTTTTTAAACAGCAATTCAGTCCTTCACATGAGTTAACATAATTCATCTTAAGATTGCTTTCCTTGCAAAACTTATGACTTACCAACTCAAACACAGATTTTTTTCTGTAACAGTGGTCACAAGTGACAATCTTGCAGAAGCAACTGTAGGATTCCGATTCCCCTTCCTCTACATTTGTTTCCCGTAATTTCTGGCTGCTGCACATTGTACAACACATTACTTATTCAGTCTGCTTCTAACACACCAAGGTGGGAAAAGCTGCATTACTGCCAAAGTGGGAAAGCTGGCTCTAGTGTACTTCATGAAATTCTGTTTGAAAGATCAAACCTTTGTACAAATTTGATCCTTTCAATTAATCCAGGCTGGTGAAGCAGACGGTGTTAACTCGGCACACCAGAGAAAACACCTGCCCACATCCTGCTGAGAAGACGCAAAGACAGAGCTCAAATGGCAGCTCCCTGAGCTACTTACCCACGCCACTCTTCTCTGTCCTGTGCCATCTGGCCATCCCCCGTGAGTCTGTGGGGCTCCAGGGGCTGCCCAGGTGCCAGGGGTGCAGGATTTGAGGGATGCAGGGCTGGGGCGGGTGACAAACGCAGGCCCCGGAAGCGCCGGTGCTGCCCGGCCGGGGACCAGCAGGGAACTGCGAGGGCTCCGTGAGATTCGCTGCTTCTCGGAGCTTCCTTCCTCTTTTCTCAGCTCAAGAGACCGTGCCCTGGTGTCATGGGGGAGGGGAATCCCAGACTGGGTGTTTCTCTTGCACCAAGGCAGCTGTGAACCAGAGGCACAAAGGGACCACAGCCACGCCAGGCCTGTGTGGCACCACCCTGGGCTTCAGGTCTGTGCCAAGGCCATGCAGTGGCCATCTCTGACACGGCTCAGCTCAGCGCTGGAAACCAGAGCCACACCAGGATTGCAAGGTTTGACTTCAGAGGATACTAAGTCTTAAAAACTCTGCTCCTCTAACCTGTCCTCAAACACGGATTTGCGTTTTTCATGTCTCCTTTCCAAAGAGAAATAGAGTGAAGACAAAGTCACGTTTCAAACCACTCCCATTCTCTTAAATTTCTATCATTTTATGTTTGGAAGAAGAAGGAGACTCTCTCTTCTCTAAACAAAGCAGAGCTTTCTTTAAGACCTATTGTCAACACAAAACTGTCAATAAAAAAGCAATTTTTAGTATATTTCCAGCCTGTGTTTCCACACAGGCTGCTGTGGGAGCCAACTTGGGTGAGGACATCTTGGATGTGCAAAAGACCAAGCCAACTTGTTTGGAATGCGTGTTAAAGACAATATACTGAACTGAAGGGAGTATGTCACCTTATAAGTAAAGCACAGGCTTTTTTCTTTAGAGTTTAAAAAAAAATCCTTGCAAGATTTACTGTTTGTTTGATCTTCTGCTTAGTACAACAAATTCAGTTGACAATCCTGTCCTCTGGATGTTCCACTGCAGTTTAGCAATCATTGTTTACCCAAACTGTTTAACACTGCCATGCTACATCCGTCTCCCAATTTTTGATAACCATCTCCTCTGGTTTTGATAACACATGACATCTAATTTCTCTATGTTAACTAGCAAACATGTGGAGCACAGACTGCCAGTCTCTCTCCTTGCATGTGGAATTGTGATATATATTTCTGCTGGAAAATCACTTCAACCTTTACCACAGATTTGCTTGAATTGGTCTAATCTTAATCATACTAGCTTAGAAAAGGATTTAGCTCCTTACTGTCCCCTAAAATAACATTGAAAGCCATGTTATGTTTACTAAAGTGGGCTAAATTCCCAGCAGCTCCCATTATCTCCATTTACAGACAACAAGCTTCATCTAGAAGTTCTTAATCTTTTCTGTCCCTGGAAAATCCACTTTATATTGTTATTCTGTCACAAATAGATTTTGCGGCTGAAAAACTTCATCTTTTAGTTTCCTCTGGTTTTAGAGCAGTAACTTCCTAACCAGTGGTAATTATCTCCTTCACTCCACGCTGTTGCAGCAAATCCTCTCTTCCCATTCACTACTTGGCTTAAAGGTTGCCTTGTTTTTATTTTCTTGTTCTTCCCTGTCCTTTCTTACTGCATTTCCCTGTAAAGCAACAGCCCAGAGGAAAACTGTTCCTTCCTAGCACTCATTTACAAACCTGCTTCTCCATGGAAATCTCATACACCTAGTTTATACTATTGTCTTTCAAAAGTAAGCGATCTAAAAAAGAGAGATTGCACCTGCAAACTGGGATCCAATTTGCAGCACTTTTCTGATGCTCTGATGTGATTCTGCAGTGCACAGCACAGACAAAGGGACTGGGCTCTGGCCAGAGCTCACATCCCCTCCTGGAGCCTCTGGACTCACCCCAAAAGCCAACCTGAGGGCCAAAATTCCCACAGGAACTGCTGCCTCCCTCTGCCATCCCCTGCCCCACTCCAGCTCTCAGCACTGCACAGCTGCTGCAGCTCCCTCCTGGCAGACTTTCATGGTGATGCTTTTGCAGCTCCTCAGCTACTGGAACACACTGCCACCTCATCTCACTCGGCTCCCACCACTGAAAAACTGCCTGTAACTCCTAATGAATGGACTGGGGAACCAAATTCTTCCTCAGCTGCAAAAGGAAAGTGCACTTAGAGCAAAGCACACACAGTAACGCTAAAATGCTGTTCTTACAGCAGAGAACAAAGCCCAGCACAGGTCTAAGGAATTAAGGTGGGCAATAGTTACACCCTTTGTCTGTGGAGGTTTTTATTGAAAGTTGGTTTATGCAGTTACTTCCACACTGACATTTAACATAAAAAAGTAGGCAGATTCATCACCCTCACATACCTCACCAATTTTACCTTAAGTCTTTTTCAGGACAGGTTTTTTAAGGAAAATAGAAAGATGAAACTCTGGGGAGGAAGTTCACAAGAAAAACTTATCTTTTGGGGCCTGGAGACAGGCAGAAGGGAGACCATTCATGCTTCCTTCAATATTGTTATCAGTTCCAAAAAACAAGACCTTGCAAAATGCTGAATAGCTAATTATCTATTTTTTTAGCTAAGCTAACTTCCATTATAAAGAATTTGAGCAGGAGACAGAAGTTGCATTTAACTGCCTCTAAATTCTATTCTATGTCAAGATCTGTGAGAACAGTTGCAGAAAAGCAACTGATGAGACAAACCAGAACCAAATAAGAGAATACAGCAAGAACTCTCCTGGCACAGCACCTCAAGTGTGTTATGGCAAACCCAAAGCCTGAACCCCAGACATGTCCCCCCCCTTCACTCCTGCAAGAGATGTGTAAACAGGAACACACTGATAAGATGTTGCACACTCCAAGTGGACTCCAGCAGCAGAGACTGTAAAGCAGATCCTGGGGGTAATTAGATAATCCTATCAGTTTCATTCATCTGTTGAAATGACATCTCAGTTTTGTTTGTCACATAAATGAACAAGTTACTTCAGCCTCAAAAAAAATTGAGAAATGCCACATGCCCAGTAGCTCAACATATAGTTAACTATTACATAAATCAACACACAATTAACAAAGCATATAATTAACTGTCTTAGTAGACAATCTACAGCTCAGTAGTGCCATTAAAAGTACATTATCCAATGTCAACTTACCAAAGGTTTTCCTCTAAGTAGAACAATCATGTACCTCAGCTGTTTTGTGCTATTTGTGTCTCACAGTAGTGACATTAAACCAATGTAACTTTCATTATTTGCATTAAAAGGATTTTTTCTAACGTTTTGTAGCAAAAAAGCAGGATTTCTTCAATGTAACATCATTTAAGTTCACGTGTCAAAGACAAGAGCAGCAAGAGCTATTTCATGGCTATACATTTGCTGTCAGTAATAATACCTCAATAAAAGTTAACAAGAAGATATTCTGAGTTTATGTAGCTTCATTAACAACAGATTGAAAAACTCAGCTACATAGCAAATTTCTTACATCAGTGAAGTGACACAATCTGATTCTATGACACACAGATTTCTGATTATTTTCCTCAGAAGCAGCAGCCGCTGGGCTGTGCCTAAACAGAACTGTGCAGAAATGCTCTGGTAATGAGATGGAGCTGCCTGAAAGGGAGAAGATGTAGTCATTTCAGGTGACATTCCCACCTTTTTAGTCACTTCTGCTGTGATCACAATTCAGTTTTTGTTGAGGTAAGTGACTGATGAGCTAAAGGCACCCACATGCACAGTGAGAATTAACAAAATCCCAGGCACATTGGTTGAACTCTAAACAAACCAGCGGGTTGCAAGATTGCTCCCCAATGTATTATTTTCCATGATGGATTTAAGAAAAGTCTTAAAGAAAGAACTTTCTCCTTAACTACAGTCTTTCACTTAGAAACTGGCTAATCCATTCACCAGAGGGAGCTCAAACTGTAGTATCAGGACTCAAATGAAGTAATCCAATTTACATACAAACACCCCAAAAATTGATGGAAGTAGCTTAAAAGCTCTCCTCAGAATTATTCTGCATGAATTCAGGAAGTCACAGAATTGTCTCCTAAAAACATGACACACAGCACCTGCATTACACTTTCTTATAATTTATTTAGAGATACTTTTTTTTTTAACAAAAAGGTTCTACAAAAGACATTACCTTCATAAAAAAAATGGAAACATGTTTCTTCTCAAATACGATACAGGCTACATTTTATAAAGAAATACAACTTTATTTTAATTAATAGTACAAATACAAGAATAGAGTTTCAAACACTGACCAACAAAACAGAGTGACTCCCATGCACTTATGTAAATAGGTTGGCCTGAAAGTTGAAAAGTTATACATTAGGAGGAAAATTATTAAGAATTCTGAATCTGGAAACTGGAAGAAATTCAGGAGCACATCACAGTTGAGTTCTCCATCAGTCCTGTCTAGTCTGTCTTACCAAATAATAAAAGCTCTGTTAGCCAGAACTTCTCCTCCACAACAGCCCTGTGCGTCAAAGAAAGAGCAATTAATGTGTTCAGAGACTCGGGCAGGAGTGGAGAACAGGGAACACCTCAGGTCAAATGCAGGGAACACAACAGGTGCCCTCAGGGAAGTCATCAAAAGTGCAGCTCTGCCAGGCACTCACACCCTGCATAACAGGCAGAGCAACATGCAAGTCAGCAACCTGAGCACTGATGTGAGACACAGCTCACCCAGCAGGACTCCAAACTGCCCAGGTTCCTTGCAGAAGTGATTTATTGCTGAGCACACTGAGTTTCAGAACTTGCCTTAGAAGATACATACAATGTGGAATATTTTTTCTTCTGTGTTTTCTTCTCTGTTGAGATTTTAGTTTCTCTCTTATCTTCTTCTGTAGTTTCAAATCTGGATTCAGCTGTTAACCTATAGGCAAAGCAACCATTCTAAATACATATTCAGTTAATATAAACCAGGACTAAAATAAGAACTTTAGGCAAAGTCAAAAAGCCAACTGGCAAACAAGACCATCCATATACAGAGACAGAGCAAGCACAGTTTAAGAAGAAAACGAGACTAAACCAAAGCATTTTAAAATCAGTCTTAATCACATTTCATCACTTAAAGCTTCCCCCCACACCCCAGCTCCTGAAATGTTTGGTAAGAAAGGTTATTGAATATGTTCAGTGGCTGAGATCAGCCTTCAGAAGCACCAGTGACTGCATCATGCACAGAAGGGAGATCCAGTCCCCAAAACCACAACTCCAGGTGAAAAGTCTGAGCAATATCATACAAATGGGATGAAATCAAGCTTCTTGCTTCTACACCACCAAAAAAACTCTACCCTTACAATAATACACTTCTTTCAACCTCGTTCTACACTATTATAACCTTCAGCTTAGGGCTTGAGTATCTTTTAGTGGGGGAATATTTATTTTCAGGCTCTAAATTATATCATTTGTCCACTGACAGGTTTTAATTCTGCTATAAATGCAAATGGGGATAAAACTGTCTCATTGCTGTTAAAAAGATAATTCTGAAATCAAAACATCAGATTGTGCTCAGATGCCTCAATCTTGTTTTTAATTTAATGAATATGCAAACATGGCATTAGAACAATTGATGAATAGTGATATTTTACCCAACCAAATCACCCACAGCCCACTGACTGTTACACATGATTACTTTCACAAGGAAAGAAATTATGGAAAATGAAGTTCCAAATTAAACATCACTTTATATAGCAACACAAACTCTACACTCGTTTATCAGGACACACATTAATGCAATTCTCTGGTGACCTTGTGGATTTTTAGTGGTCTCAGGAGCCCTCAGTGAGCAACCCACACTAGGGACAGCTGCTTTCAGTGATGTTTTCCCAACACAAATAGCTGCTACTCAGTTGTTAGAGACTTATTTGCAATACAGAAAGGTGCAGCTGAACATGAGGACTATGAAAGGAGGTGTAACAAAATCATTTGGGGAAATTCAACTACAGATTCAAACTGCTGTCAAACTGTGATGCATTGCAGGCCATGTGCATTGCTATTCCCCATAAGCACTGTCCCAACAGGCTGGAGAAAAACAGGCTCTGCTATGCACGTCCTGCAGGTCAGGGTTTGCTCCACTGTGGGCTTTGCATTAAGCCAACTGTAACTCTGATGGCTGAGCACCTTCTGCCCATGGTCACCTTCATTTTGAGTTGGACAAATCATTATGTGCTTACAGCTAGAAGGAATTATCAGGGAAGAAACAATGTGTTCTCAGGAGCCATCATGGTTTGCACTCCCCCAGCAGCTGGGGATGGAGAGTTTCTGTCCATGAACCTGCTCCTATGGCAGTTTCCCTTCATTTGTCCCTCCCATTCTCCTGCCTTAAACAACTCCTGTCCAAGGCCACTGAAAACACCTCTCTAGTGGCCAAAATTACCAACAGAGTCCTCTGTAAACAAGCAGAAAGAACTCAAACCAGAAGAACAAATAAAAACCACATTCCTTAAATTATGTCCCGAAGCAGCACAACTGAATTTATACACAATATTACCCTTTCACAGTATTACAGAATTCACCTGGCATACAATGTAACAACTCTGACAATCACATTGACCCCGTGCCTCTTGAGGAGGCTAGAGAAGCCACGACTGAAGGAGTCAAGCTGAGCCTGGGAAAAAGGGCTGGGGCAGTTTTCTTCCTTCCTCACAGCTCCACTGTCTTTAACTGGCAAGGAGTTAATCTTCCTCAAACCTGGTTTGCCCATGACCAGCTGACCTCTGTCATCTTTGTCCACAAACATTTCCAGCCAATGCTCTCGTTTGTGCTAGGGAAGAGAGGGAGGAGCAGCTGATGTGCAGCTGGCAGCAAGCTGAGGCTCACTCCACAGCCCTCAGAGCGCTGTCCTGGTTCAGCAGGGGTCAGCACAGGAATGGATCAGAAAGAACACACAATGGTTAAACACTTCAAGCAAATGCTGCTGAATTATGACATGATTCAAACTTTGACTCTACAGACTCCAAAACTGAGATATAACTGAGGCTCCTTCTACCTGTTTAAGGAAGATGAACTTGTTTCATCAACTGGAGCTTTACTTCCCAAGGCTGAGGGCTGTGCCTAAAACCCCAAAGAGTATTATTAGTTATCCATATCTCCTGCTGAGACAAATGGCCACAGGCAATTGGACAAAGCCCAAGTGAAGCAGATTTGGGGTATTTAATCCAACTAAATAATTTCAGGGAACAAGTAAACTCTTAGACATCCAAGCTCTTTAGATCAAACTCAGGCAAACAACCTCAAACCTCAATACAAAATAAATTGTGCAGCAAAGGCTAGAGTCTGCTATTTCAGTTTAAGAAGGGAAGAAAAGCATTTCAATAGAGGAATGTATCTTTTTATTGACCAGTTAGTTGGCCAAACAAATGCCATCACTGCACATAACCTTTCACTGCCACAACTCCAGTATGCATTGACAAGTAATAATCACCACTTGAACATTTAAATCTGTAGTCTCAGCACTCTCATATCATAAAGCTAATCAGTAGCACCACCTAATGAACTACTCAAGTGCTGGCTGTAGCTCTCTGGAAGGACCCAGAGGAGCCCTGCACACACAAATGCTGGCTGAGATTCTCCAGCTGTACCTGCTTAAATCACCTCAGCACGGAGGTCCCTTCACACAAGGGAGTTTGTCACCTCCCCAGGCACACACAGATCACTCTGACCACTTCCTCATTGCCTCCTGGGCTGAGATGACAAATTCCAACTCCATTTTCTAGAAATTAAGTTTGCAGCCCTTTCACAGCTACAGTGGCTCTGTTCTCCTACAATTCATGGGCCAATGCCAGAGCTCCACTAATTACTGCCCAACAACTATTCCAGGCACAAAACCAACCTCCAAAGACCACAACAGCCTCTTCAGCTGCAGCATCACATTTTAGTTAACACATTGTGAAACACTGACAATTATCCTTTTCCTCCCACAAACTCTCCCTTTTCAGGTCCCCACTCCTGATCAAATTGCCAATATTTTCTCTGCCCAAGGTTCAGCCAATTCATCACAGAACAGTCCAGAGATTGTTTCAGTGTTTAGAAACCCAGCTTCTCAAATACTCAGACTATAACATGACTTCCTATTTCATAGCACATCATAGCAGATCAGACGTAAGTAAATCCTTAATATTAGCTTAATATCGTGACTTGAGGTTTTAGTAGTTTATTAACACAATCAGAAACAGAATGTTCTGCCTGGATTTGTCTTTTACAGGCTCATACTATCACATAAAAGCTTAACAGCTATATGGAGCCTTGTGGCAGCTTAATTGTGTTTGTGGTTTTATTTTTCAAATATTTTTCATGTTTTGTTCCTTATTTGAACCAACAGCAATGTGTACAAGATTAGAAACCTCCCTCTGAACTATGGTTTCATCTTCCTCTTCCACTTTTTCTACTCTCTCTGCTTTCCAGCATCAACTCCATAAATAATTTCTACTTCTCACCCCTCCCCAGCAGGTTTCCCCCTTCAGTTGCCATAAACTATTTCCAACAGTTTCCTGTAAGCAGACATATCTTCTTTTCCCAAAGCAATATGAGGAAATAAGTTAAACTTTTCCTATCATGTTACATTCTGCCTATTCCTTTATGTGTATAGGACACTGTCAAAACCCAATACCATCACTAAATTATCCCCATCTTTCCTTTCCACTTTCACCCACACCTGATCGTCCCTCCTCTCTGACAATCCCACATTTTAACACAGCTGCTAAAACTGCTGTTTCAGCCATATTTTCTCCAGAGTTTAAGACTGCAGTGTATGGCTACTTTAAGTCTGTTAATTACATCCATGCAACCTTGAGTAAATATCTAAGAGCCAAAGCATCAATCCAATTACTCCTGAATGCCATTAAGTTTGGCTATTTCTTCTACCAAAACATCTGAACTAGGCTAGACTTTTTTCTACCTCCAAACACTGGAATATGGTGTTTACAAAGATTATAAACAGAATACAAAAAACATTAGTTGAAAAAGTAGAAAATCAAAGTCAGTATTGTTCTCGCCATGATAATAAAGCTGGAGATAATGACTGTTCTCAGTTACTTTACCATCTAGCAAAAAGTAACTTCAATTTTCAATTCAGGGGAAAAATTTCACGTCAATTTGGCAGCTGTTTCCAGCTATTGTGCATTCAGACCATGCATTTCATTTGTTTGACAATACAGATAGCTAAAAAATTCTCTATTATCCTGTACAATGAAACTTAACATAATTCAGGTGAAGAATTACTTACACAATTTTTAAGCTTTTAGCTAAATCTGGAAGTTGCTGGGGGCTGAACTTAGTTATGAAACTGGAGCACATTCCAGTTGCCTTTATTACCTGGAGCTGTAACACAGCTATGTGGCAGTTTTGAGGGGATCAAGAACACAAAATTTCTGATGCTGGAGCAAACCAAGCGAGCTGTCACGCTACCCGCACACCTTAAATGTCTTCAAGCAACAGCAAAGTTATTTCAGAATCTGCTTCAAGAGTCTTTTTTATTAGTCAGCATTTTAGTCCTTCTAAAAGGTAGAGAGAGGTTCAGCGTGGGTAGGCGGAGCTGAGGAATGACACTGCATGCAACACTGAGGAAATAGATAAAGAAGTGGAGAGCACAGTTCATGCAGCGAAAGAAAAGAGATGCAGGTCTGTGCTGATTGCCTCGAGCAGAGACAGAAGCTGACACTGACCTGGGGACAGCTGGAGCCAAGGAATTGTTTCCACTTCTGCTACTCAAGGTGACGTGATTCTCATCTTGAATTTTAACTCTTTTCCCTTCTCTTTCAGGTTCAACAATGCTTCGTATTGCCTGGAGAGCTGTATGGAGTGGGGATGTTTGCAAAGGCTGCTTTTTTGGAGAAGCATCACCTTGCTCCAGGTTCTTGGAAGTCATCTTTTTCCCTTCCTTACTTGGTGATAGAGTGACAGCAGTTTCTTTCACTGGAGTATTTTTGCTCTCAAAGTATTCACAACTTGTGTTCACCGGAATCCTCTCCCTCCTCTTTTTAATTTTAGGATCTTTATGCAATTCTAAAGGAAAAGAAGGAATATACTTTTTGTACAAAAGAGAAGCTGGAGATGACTTGTACCCCAAGATGTTCATAACAGAGGAACATTTCACACGATTAAAGAGCTTGGAATAATTCTTAATAGACAATTTATATCCCTTAAATAATGTTTCTTCATATAATCTGATCATTCCAACAGATGTTGGCTTGAAAAAGAGACAACATCTTTCTCCTCATTCACTATCTTTTCACCAAGGCTTTAAATTAAGTGTTCTGAACTGCAGGCTGCTAAGGTAAGCTTCCATAAATAACATTTTAGAATTAAATTCTTTGGATGTGGGCAAAACCAACTTTGCTATCTGGTTCCCCGTTCATGGAATCCCAGAACTGTTCGGAAGGGACCTTAAAGCACATCTTGTTCTCATCTCCTGCCATGGGCAGGGACCCCTCCCACCATCCCAGGCTGCTCCAAGCTCCATTCAACCTGGCCTGGGACACTTACAGGAACCCAGGGGCAGCCACAGCTGCTCTGGGCACCCTGTGCCAGGGCCTCCCCACCCTCACAAGGAAGTTTCTTCGTAATATCTCATCTAAACTTGCTCTCAGTTTAAATACATTCCCCTTCCTCCACAGCTCCCTTGCTTTGCACATACTCAGGTATCACCTGTGTCTGTCAGGTGGGCCTCTCTAGTCAAAATTTAATTCATATTAACTGGAGCTACGAAACCGTTTTTCTGTAAATGCTTTGCACCTTATTGCAAAGCTCCTATCAGCTGCCTACACCCAGAGAGCTGAGGCTCCTCAACACCACAAAGCCACTGCTGCTGCTATGGGAAACACCTGAGATTTGATCCCACCCAGTATGGTTATCTACCTGTGCTCTATAAAGCCCCTGAACACTGCAATTTTTAACTGTAAAAGTACATTCTTTAGTCTCCTCCAGGCAGGGTTCACATATCCAAGTGAGATCTTAAGCAAGACAGGGCTTTTCTACTTCAGCTCACCAGATTTTCAATCAGGCTATTTTAGAAAGTCAGCTACTTAAGCATTAAATTCTGGAACCAAACCAATGTCTTCCTGTCTAATGTAATTCCATTTTTAAAGGCTGAGAAAATAAGAAATTTTCATTTTCCCCAGACAGAAAAGTAGTATTTACCTTCAGGTTCATATTTCATTTTCAGCTCATCCAGCATAACCCTCAGGTTCATATTCTCACTCTGACACGCCTGCAAATGCCTCTCATTTGTGAAGAGCTTCCTTTCAAATTCCAGGACCCTTTGGCTCTCATACAGAGCTTTCATTCTCTGCAGGGATAGTTCATCTCTCAGTGTTTCAGTTTCCTTGCTGGGGCGGGAGGAAAATTATAAAATGAGTCAGACTTGGATTGGTTTCGGTTTTTTTCTTTTAGTAAAGCAACAACTAAACATTCAACTTCACATTAAATTGGTATTTATACATTAGTAGGAAAAAATCAAGCTTTTTTGTCCTATCAAACATTTTGAGTGTTATCATTTCACTTTTTATAAGAGAAATAAACATATACAGTCTAAAGACTAACTCTTTACATATAGTTTCCTTACAGATTAACTTTTAATTGATTTCATTGCCCTGGATCTAGGAATATTAACATTTCTGGAAGAAAGCAATAATCATAAACAATATTTCTGCTGTTAACTTTTAACACAAATGAAACTACAAAAAAAACCCCAAAAAAACCAACAAACCCACAACTTTCAGTCCTGTAATAAAGTCAGGTTGGTTCCACAGCATTAGAAAATGCACCAAGAACAAAACCCATCTGCACATGCAGTCAGTGCATACAAACAGTAACAAAAAAGGGAAGATAAAAATAAGTACCTAGAAGATAATCCTGCCACAGCCAGGGCCTCAGGCTGGAAATACTTACTTTGAGTTGTCAAGTTTAATTTGCAGTAAATCTGCATAGTAGCCGTTCTCAGAATCGCTTCCTCTGGCACCATTAGCGGGTCTGGACACCTCCATATTCTCATATAAACTCTGATAAAGAACAAGTGTCAGGTTGTCAAGCAGTGACCTTTCAGAAGCACATTAGCTTAGTTCTCAGGAGACATTTTCCATGCATTTTGATAGAGAAGCCTCATCACAGAGGGATTTAAACACAGAAGATAAAACTCAGCTGCTCTGAGTACTTTTTCATTTGTTACAAATGTCAAATAGCACTAAAATTGACAGCTCTCTTTCATTCACTGAAAAAAGGAAAAAAAGTGAGTTAGCTACAGAAGGTTTGCAAGCAGTACTGCAGAACAGCTTTCTTGCTTTTTACTTGAAAATACAGGGTATTTGGTTAATCCACAGGGAATTTCTCTCAGCATTTATTTCTAGGCTTCAGCAGCTGGACCCCAGAGGAATACCAGCCATGCTAATCAACTGTCAAAAATCTCAAAATCAATTACACATTTCACATGAGGAAGTTTGTTCATAATAAGGATATTCTAAATGCAGCAACATGTGACCCCAGGGTTTTTGTTTGGTGTTTTTTTTTCCTGAACAAGCAGCACGCAAATTCAATCCTCTCAGGCCTCTGTCAGTCACTGCCTACAGATACTTTTGATGGTTATTGGAATCAATCATTCAATTTCCCAACACTACTCATTTATGGCCTAGAAACAGAAATCAGTACAGATCAAGCTTAAACATGACAAAACTGGTAAAACAACCAGGTTTCCTCAGTTATTGCTAATAGGGTTTAAGCTTGGCTTCACACCACTTGGGTTAAATACAGAATACAGGAGGCTATCCTGGAAAGCATAATCCTACTGCACAAGCTAATGCACCTCAGTCTGCATTCCAAAGCTCTGATAAGAAAGGGCCAAACAAGTCCAGAAACATGCAAGAACTGAGAAAGGCTCCAGTTTTTTACTCTGGGAACGCACAAACATCAGTAGCATTGCACTGGTGTATAAAGAAGTCCTCCTGTGCTTCTCACTTTTCAAAATACTGACAAGATGTTTTCAAGTTGCCGAAGAGGACTGAAAAAACTGCTTTACAAGGATGATTCAGCAATTCAGTTTTTCTAGAGAAGAGCATGCTTCAGCTGCAAAATTAAGAGACATCAAGAAAATAAATATCCAGGAAATTCAACAGAGCTGAGACACTAAAGGCTAAAGCCTAAGCACACAGAGTAAAAGTGCCAAATGACTTCACCTTCCCAGAGAAAAGCTCCATGTCACAGCTCAGTGAGCTCCGACCAAATAACTGAATTTAAATGCTGGAACTAACTACAAAAGACATGAAGGCGTTTCACACAGGACAAAAAAAATGTTTCTTCAACTCAGGTGTTGGATGGAGTACAATCTTCTGTTTCTCTGCAATTCAGGAGTCTAATATTCTCCAGCTGTAAAATACAACTCAAGTCAAATAAAGATAGGAGTCAGCTTTTGGATCCCTTTTCAAACCTGAGCATGGGTTTCAGACAGTTTTCATAATTCTTCTTGTTCTCATGGTTTAGCTTCCAATTACAATGTCCTACTTAATTAAAAGCGACATACCTTAAATTTTTCTAGCTGCCTCACTTGCACAAGAAGATCATTTATTTCACCATTCTTTTGCTCCAACATGGACTGTAAGCGCTCCAGCTGATCAAATTCCGCCTGGGATCCCTTCAGCTGTAGCAGTGTAGCCATCTGCAGCTGGAAAAAAAGAAAAAAAGAAACAAACCTCTTTACAACAAGCACTGGGGTAAGTGACTGAAAATCCCAGCCTTTTACACAAAACTGTTTGGGTACTGAGGCCTTGTAATTCTAAGCCTGAATAGGGAAGGGCACTGGATGCATAATCCCAGCAGTTATCAGCACAGGCACTCCCAGGCACGGGCAGTGCTGAGCTCTCTGTCCCCAGCAGTGCAGCCCTGAGCTGTCCCCTCCCCTCTGTGCTGGCTGAGGAGCACACACCCACTGCCAAGGACACCTACAACTCTCCACACCCCCACCAGCAGCACCCAGCCAGCCAGAACCCATCTCCTCCAGGCTGGTTTGTCACAGCTAAAATGCATCTTGAGAACTCACTTAGGAAAACCCACAAGTTTAACCTCCCCATTTTTTTCAGTTCTGCTTTTCAGGTATAACACCACCATGTTTGCCTTCTATAATATTAACACAAGAATTTCAGCTTTTCCTGCTTCTCCTATGGAATACTTCCTTTCCAGCAAAGGATACCCTCTGTCATTACAAAGGAAAAGTTCTAAAAATCTCACATTTACAGCAATATTTCTGTTGACGTTAACACAAGTATGAGGGTCTTAGTACATTCAGTTACAGGTGATACATTAGACATTTAAACAACAGGAAATATAATAAATGAAAGACTTCACAAGGTGTTAGTGAAAACTGAGGCATTTTTACCAGTCTAGGCAGTGTGGATAAAGTAACACTAGGAGAAATCACAGGGAAAGGATCAAGGGAAAGATTTAGATTACAGAGAGAAAGCAAGAAGAGCATTTACCCTACAGAATCTCCTGTGTCAGGTAAGGGTATTGATGAGTCTGTGGGCAAATTAGACTTAATGAGAGATTCAATCAGTTTCTACAGGATTTAAAGCATGCAAAATTGTCAACTTCACCTCACTGGCTGACTAAAACTAATCTTACAGTTCCCAAGCACAGACAGATACCCAATCTTTTTCCCTTAAAAGCCCTCCTGCCAACTGTCAGAATTGCAAATTGCAGCTGATCTGCATAACAGAGAACAGGAACTTAAAGAAACTGGAAAGGATGCTCTGGACTAGGAAAAAATACACTAGAGGTGATGAAGCTTTCCCAGGAGTATTGTGTACATTCTGCTCAGGAGTGAGAGCCTCAGGATTTACCAGCAAACACCACAAAGGGAGATTCTTCAACTAAAAATGCAACAGCATTTACCTCTCCTGGGGTAAGCAGCTTTGAGTGGAGAGATCAGCTAAACTCAGACTGAGCTTTAACTGGCAGCATCTCAGTGCAGCACAACACAGGAGGCTAACAGGGATCTAAGACAGCAGCTTAAGCAAAACAGCTGTCCTAACAAACTACCCATCTCCAATACTATCAGAAAAAAAAAATGCCAAAAAGTCCAAAAAAAGCACTAAGTACTAGTACAGGGATACCAACTTGCCTCCATTTTTGGTACTTTTAGGTGTGTTTCTTACACCATTTAACCAGTATGACTGACTGACCCCATATATCACAAGGAGAAAATTTCCAAAGGAACTGAGCCTACCCAACGACTTTCCTCACTCAAATCTTTGCTGTATCAGTAGGGTTTTTCTTCTCCTTCAAGACTGTTGCTTGAACTATTTGCAACCTACTCCACAAAATCTAGGCAATACAAACCTTCAGTGCAACTCATGATTATCACCCTTGATGTTTAAGCATGCTCCTCAAACTGCATGACCAAGTAGTTGATTAAAATAAAAGGATCCACTTTAGAATTGGAAAAATCATGAGACCAACATCAGAACAGCTGGCAGCTCTGCAGCACCCCCTTGACACTATCTTGTAAATCAGCTTCTGCTAACTAGTCCTCAACAATATTAACCAACAGGCTCCCATCCTATAGCAGTGGAGTTTAAGTTACAGAGTTATGAAAGTTATGACTTATTCTCACACCAAAAATAGGGAAAACAAGAAGAAAAAATATGGACAAAGACAAGAAAGCAACACAGATGCAGAAAAACCCAAACTCAAGTGTGATGGCAGTAAAAGCCTCTCCTTTTCTTTATGCTCATTCCTGACAACCACAGTTAATGCACAAATACTTGCTTCATGTAGTACAAGAATAAGACAAGAAAAGAAAAAACAATTACTAAGACAAACTGAATGCTAGTTTGACTGACAGGAGTTGTGTTTTACTTTTATCCATTAAACAACTACTGCCAAGGTGAGCAAACATGGCGCCTTCTTCACTGTAAGGTGGATGCTGTTGGACCACAGGAGTCAAACAGCACAACATCATCTCACTTGTTTTCTCTCCCCTCTCCCTCCCCCCAGACTACTGCAGCATATTTTAAAGATAACAAATCCCCTGGCCTGAGCATTAAAGCAGTGCCTTATCAGACCCAAGGACACCCTGGGGTATTACAGGAATCATCCTACCTTCATTCTCTGCAATTGTTCTCTACTGAATGCATGCTGTTTTTGTAGGGACTGATATTTTACTTTCACACTGATCAGCTGTCGTTCCATTTCTGCCCTACGGTCCTCCACCTACAGAACATTGTGAACAATTATTACTGTGAAATCATAACACTTGCTGTCACACTTGGATGATGAGTTTGATAAGGATGTGTTGCTTAGCACTTGTGTTCAGTCTGCAAATACTGCTTTTCCAGCAACAGTACTTGAAAATACAGGCTACTGTTATTGCCCTATGATAGAAGTGAGCAGACAGTGCCACTGAAGCCCAAACAACAGATTTTTCTTTTGTTCCTTTGATTTCAAAATAAAGTAACATTTCATATGCTTCATTGTTGCTGTAGAATAGTTTTGTCCACTGGCAATAGAACAAACAGTTTAAAAAAAAACTGAACTGTTTCCCAACTTCACCCATCCCCTGGATGCTGCCATCAAACAATGCTCCCTATGCATTTAACTCTTACTCAAAAGCTAATTCCAAAACCCTCCCGAAAGCTCAAACATACAGACATTTTGAGGAAGTTTGTAAGGCAGCTTTTATCAGCATCTGTTAATGGTTCACATACTGTCTTCTACATTAAAGAAGGATTTATCAGCTGAACAAAACTACTTGGAGTCAAGAGCTGCAGACAGATCCACATGAACCCCCAGTCACAACTTTTGACTTGACAGTCAGATAACTGGAAGTGATTCCATTAAGTTTACTAACTCCTTATCTTCAGAGAGAGCATGAAATGGTTTTCCACATGTCAGATCAACACTGAAGTTATATTTCAGGAATAGAGATACATGCTGGCCAGGTCAGGTGCAGATACTCTCAAATTTACAACACATTATAAGAAAGAAAACTGAAAATACTTCTCAGGCATCTGTTGCATAGTTGTACCTCAGCAAAGAGAGAATTGCCTTTACTTGTAGGGTCCAAAGATCGTTGCACTGCATGATCCAGCTGAACCTGAAGCTCCTGATTAGCCTCACGAGCTTTCTAGATTAAAGCAAAGAGGATATTGGTCATTTAAGCATCTCATGTACTGCATACATGAATTTAATCAGACAGCTTTAACTCTTTTTCATTTCCTATACTTTAGCAGAGATCATACTGTACTGAAGTCCTTTACTGTACATACAGTTCTAGTAACTAAAACAAATTGATTTCATTTCACTATAACACTTAATATTCCATTTGTTCCTCAAGCTTTGATGTCTGTCAACTGGATTAATGATATTCAGACCACTCTCCCAGTTATGTCCATTAGTCACAAATGCTCTACTTCCCAGTACAAGATTCTCCAAGGTATTCAGCAAGAACTTGAAATAAAAAGGAGAATTCTGCCAGTGAGCTGTGAGCAGGTCCCCAAGAGGCAGAACAGTGCCATGCAAAGGCTCTCCATTCCCAGCTGCCACAAAACAAGGCCAACAGAGAGCTCCAACCACCAGGCAACACCAAACACGACCAACCATTACCCTCCTCTTTGCACTTCCTCTCACAAATCCTACTTCACCAGAAACCTGGCAACACAGCTTCTGCAATTTACTGTGAAGTAAAATTAAGATAATACCTCTAATGCATTACAGTAAAACACAACTTCTTTTTCCCTCTCTTCTTTTTCCCCCTGCAGCCGCTCCAGCTGGTTTCGTAAGTTACTGTTCACAAGCTCTAACTGTTCTTTGCTGCACTTCAGCTCATTCAGCTTCTCTTCATCACTGGCCTAAACAAACAAAATACAAGTATGAAATAAAAAATATTTAAAACAATCGGAAGACAAGCAGGCCTAAGTAAACCAAAGCCATCTGTTGGCAGTAATTAGTTTTAATACAAAGTATTATATTGAAGAAGAGAGGATATTACAACCTAGCTAATAAGGCTGTTATTTTTTGCTGTGCATATTGTCTGAATTAAAGTCAATCCTAACATGGCACTGTAGACAAGATAACTAAAAATGAAATGAGTAAAAGAGCAGTATTTCATCTTCAGCTAGGTTACACTGCAAATTCAGTGTTACTCACACACCTTCTGACTCTGGAGTTCAGTGAGCTCTATCTGCAGGCTGAGCATTTCTGAAGACATGGTCTCATGGACACGCTCAGACATCAGGAGCAGTTCTTCTGATTTGGCAGCAACGATTCCCTTCTGATGCTCCACTTTTTGTCTCAGTTGTTTCTCTGAGAGTCGGGTTTCATCCAGTTCTGCTTTCAGGTTCTCCAACTTAAAAACAGTTGACAACTAAGTAGTAACATTTCATGGTAAGCTCTTGAAAAGCACAATAGCTCTGACTGTTCCAATTACAGAAAATATCTTGGAAACACAAGAGTAGCTTTTCAAAATAAACATTGAAATTTAATGTAATTCATGAGTGACTACACAGGTATTTTTTAAAAACCAACCAAACAAGCTACTACATATTGTAACTATTATTTCTTCTGGTAGTTAACAGTTAAGCAAATAATATCTAAAATGGTATTAACAACCTTTTAGCTATATATTAGTTACCAAACCTTGTTTTTAAGGTCACTGATTTCTTGTCCATACACTCTGTCAAGCTGCTCTTTCTGCTTATCCAGTTGCACATTTTGCTGTTGCTTCAGGGAATCACATTCAAAATTCAAGCTTTCCAACATCCGGTTCTTGAGTTCAATTTCTCTCTGAAGAGTGTATTTCTCTTGTTCAAATTTCTGGAAGAAAAGACACACTAATAAATCTAGATGTAATTGTACATTGTTCCCTACTCATTTATGAAAAAGCACAGGCGCAACCAAGACGCTTGCAGATCATTTAGTCTTTTGTTGGGAGTGCCAATTAGAGAGTTGTAATACGCATGTTAAAAAAAAAAAGCTGCTCTAAAATGTTATGATTTATAGACGTCGTGATTATAATTTGACTGTGCAATAGTCCCTTCTTCATGGAAACTCTGTATTTCTTTGCACCCAACGTGAAAAGTGTGGGTATCTTTTCTGCAGGTGTTATAAATTTAGCCCGAGTTTACATGACCTTTCTACCACTACAGAGCCCAACTATATTAAAAATTACTACAGTCCATCAAGTAAAACAGTTCAATGGCTTTTTTAAGACAGCTGACTTGTCTGTTTCATAATAAATCTCATCAACTCTTCCAGACTGAAGAATAATTTTTTAAACAGCTTCCATCTATGCTTGACTGCATGTTTGCTAATTACAAAGGGCGGCTTCATTTTACTCTTCTATTCAGCCAGCAATTAAGGAAAAGAGAATCTTGAAAGCAAAAAAGGTAATAAGGAAGCCAAATTAATCTAAACATGCAGATTTTTTTTTTCAAAATAAGCTAATTCTTGAGGCACAAACCAGAATTAAATAAAAAAAATAAAAGGTCTCAGGTATCAAAGTGATCTCTGCGGCCTAGACACAGCTTATCAAGGACAGGAGCTTTAACACAAAGATAAAGCCTGGGCACAGGACAGGTTTGGGAGTGCACTGCTTGGCCAGGGCCAAGAACATCAAAATCCCAGCAAGAATCTGCCTGCACACTGGCACAGAAGAGTACACAGAGCTTTCTGAGATGCTTTTGTGCCTGCTGGTAGAACCCACATTTGTGCTCACAGCAACTGCCTTGGCTCTCAGACTGCAAAGAGGAGAGCCAGAGAGATCCAAAAGCTGTAAAGAATCTGTTAGGTAAGCACAGCCCCCACACAGAATGTTATTTTACTGTATGAAGGCCCACAGTTCCTACCCTCCACCCCTGGAATCCAAGCTCCCAGCCAGGCTCAGAAGCTGGGAAGCTCCAGCCTCTCTCACAGGATCACAAACCATGGGAGCAGCTCGACAGCTCAGTACCTGCCCTCTCTGCTGGGCAGCAGCAAAGGATGATCCTGCCCTGGCTTCCTTGCAACTTGTGCCTTCAGCTGCCTCACACAAAGCTCACTAATGGTGAACTGACCAGAATAAAAATTTCTGTCCATTCAGAACAGCAGGGTGCTGCAACTCTTCAGCTGCTACAAAACAAACCTTTCAGCTCTATCCCAGAAGGGATGGATGCACAACCAGAAAAAGACTAAATGAAGGTAAAAAATTTATCTGAAACCTGGTCTGGCTGAGCACAAACGTGAACATTAATGTCTTTATGAAAAGTGGAAGCAGTTTTCCCAAGTGAAATTTTCTTGAACAATTACTAACCAGAAAACTGGTTGACTAAATAATACCTCTATAATTCAGCACTATACTACTACTTTTTCTGAGCTGCAAAGAAATGTGCTAATAAGTTCAGAACCCCTGGGTATTTGAAAAATTTGAAAATTTCACTCCAGAAGAAATGGATTTTACAATCTTGCTGCTAGCATTCTTCTCACAGCTTTTAAGTGATATAAAGATGACAGAGAGCATACACGAATGAATTGCTAAACAGAGGCAAAACACATGCTCTGAAGCACATTTACTTTAGCTTTTAGCATTCATTTTACATTAAAGGCAATTAGTCCTACATGATAGTGAACACTTGATGCATAATGAGCTATGAAACCCTGTCCCAGTTAGATACAATTATGCTCAATGTCTTAAAGCTGAGAAAAAAAGCCCTCTCTACAACTAGCGGTTTATTAAAATTAATCTAGACATTAGAAGGCACGTAAAACACCTGTGCCTTTCAGAAAATAGTTAAAATAACACAAAGTTCTGGTTTTGAACTTTAAGAAGAAAAGGCAGTCATCACCTCAGTCTTCTCAGTCAATTCAGAGCGTATTTGATCCAGCTGATTTTGCACCTCACTTTGGGACTCCAATAAATGCAAACCATACTGTGCTGCCTTTCTTCGCTCGTTCTCTGCTTCCTTGAGTTGCTGTTTAAGGCTTAAAATGGTCTCTGCCTCCTCCATTTTTCTTTCTTTAATTCAACACTGCAAACAAAAATTATTAAAAAATATATTGCACTAAATATATTCTACAGATAAGTTACCTGAAAGAAGTCACTGTATTTCCTTTCTTAACAAGGAAAGAATGATATATTTTTGCATTAACACAAGACAAAAAAAGAAGCTCACAAACAGATCTGTGAACAGTAAAATAACAGCTATCTCTTCATAAACCTGGTTACTGCCTTATTCTTGATTATGTCTAACATGCAGTAAAAGCACTCCTGTGCACGCAGCCTGGTTTCCTTGTACACCACAACCAGTTCATTTAGGATAGAGCTCTCTTGCCAAGCACAAGACAATTAAATAACCTTAGAAACGCACTGCTTGCACTTGGCTGACACTATTTTCTCTGTATTATAAACCAAGCCCCACCGAGTCCAGCACTTCTTGTGCACACAAAAATAACACTTCAGGCTGGCACAGACAGCTGCCTCAGCAGGACAGTGTACTCCTAATAACATTATGTGGGATAGAGAGACAGCTAAAAGGAAAGAAGGGAAGAGTCAAAAATAGAAGCCTGTTAAAATATATGGAGTTCAACACAAGGCTTTGCATTTATCTAAGTGCTTAATGGAGTCTTTCAGAATTTAGTTACTGCAGGCAACTTATTTGTAAATAAAAATCTCCTTGCCACATTTCAGAAAATTCATCTTTCTAACTGTAGAATATAACAGAAGACAGAAAGTGAATTTTGCAAAAAATAGTTAATCACAGTAAATCCAACAAATCAAATACTTAAAAAAAATTAAAGTCAAGTGAAATTACCACCATAAGCTTGTATGACTGCTTACTCCCAAATCTGCTAAATCAGTATGCTGCAAAACAATCCTATAAAGACAGAAAACGCTAAGTAACTCAGGCTTCTGAACAACACATGCCAAGAGTTTTCTCAGAAAGTAGGAAAAAACGGTGAGAGACAAACACTCAAAAAAAAAATTGCAGCTGATTTTTCAGACAGGGCCCATAACTTTCACATAATTCCAGAATTAAAGCATTTCTGTATTGAAGATATAACTCCTGCCTTTTTTTTTCCTCACAGAAGCAATTTATTTATTGCCTTTTCTTACTGGCACATACATCATTCTTATGAATGTTGTAATATTCATCTTCCACTTTTTTTTTGCTAACTTTGATTGAACATTAATAACTCCTAGTAGAGTTCTCCTAGTAGCTTCTCCTAATAGAAAAGAATTTCATTAGTATGCAGAAGTAATTGTGCCAATACTGTGCCAATTCCTTTCCAAGGCCCAAATGATCACATTCTCATTTTTCATTTTCTCCTCACTTGTGGCTATCCAGGATTAACACATGCAAAGAGACTTTATCCAGCCAGGCTTTGAAACTTCAGTTTTCACCTCTAACCATTGCAATGCCTGAAATAATAGTTTTACACTTCTACAAAAATAAGCCACTGAAACACAGGAATTCTGCACACCAATAACTGAGAATCAATTATACAGTATTATACTAATGCAAGGACAGGGACATCACCTACAATTTAATAATGAAGTGTTTAAGGCAAGGTATAGCAATACAAGAACACAGGCAACAACTTCTGGCATGCATTTCCATTAGTAAAGTGGATAAATGAATCACTGCTCACTTACGTAAAGAGAATTTTAAAAATAGCTTTATTTTCTGATCAGACAACAGTATAGAGGCAACACAGCCATTTGGCAGCACCTAGTTCACTAAATTAAATTACTAACATGTTTAACTCACCTCCAGAAGCCCACTGAAGTATCTCTTGACCTTACTCTTGCACTCCACCTTTAAAAGAAAAAATAAAAAATAAGAAGAAGGCAACAGTTGTGTAGTCTGGATGAGTGTGAGCTGCCAGCACAGCACAGCCCTTCAGAGTAGTCCCTTTTCAGAACAGGCTTAACCCTGCTGGCTGCCTCATGAACATGCAGATCACAAGCTAAAGCCCCACATACATGCAAATCTTATTCAAATCTCAGTTAGCAGCTGTCAGGCAGCTTAGAAACAGTCAGATCAGGCAATGCTGCCAAAGGATGGATGCTCTGCAACTGGCCTCTGGGGCAGGTAAACACACTACAGCCAGGGCCATCTTCTTCTGGTACACCTGTAGTTTTTAAGGGGTTTTTCCTGGGATTTTTGTCCCACTCTCTTCTACTTCTTCAATCTCTTTTGCACTTCTCTTCCCATTTTACGTACAAGAACTGAGCTCCTAATAATTTTTTTACTGGGCAACAGAAAAAAAAATCTTATTGATTTCTTCTTAATTTTATAGTTAAGCATGGAGGAAAAAAGAACTAGCTTTCCTATTCATACATTTCTGCTGACTATTACAGAAAATAGCAAGTATGCCTTTTGGACCACAGCCAACCTCAATTTTTCCTTGTCAATTCTGGATTAACCAAACAAGTCCAGGTAGTTTTGTTCAGGAAGTTGTACACTGAAATAACTGCCAGCAATTTACTATTATACACGAGACTAAGTAAATTGCTCTGAAAATAATGTTTTAAGAACAGCTGAATAGGTAGTAAGGTGAGCAGACAGGAGGGGAAAATAACAGGCATCAATCTTCATTTATTCTACTGAGTTACAAGAGTTACTCACTTTTGGCTAAATATCTTCCAGCATTTAATGAGATTTTATGCTCGGAGTTGCACACCTCGATTATTCAGCCATTCACGTATTCCTTAACAGAAGGATAAGAGATAAAAGGCTGTCCCCTGGCACGCCAGCTTTCCTCCCCCACTCTAGTACAGCTATTCCCCAGAACCACGTGTGGTTGCCTGTATTCTGATCCTGTCAGGAGCACCTGATCCGGAACACAACTACCAAGGTGGCTTTTCCCCTTAGCCCCGCTATTTCCCCGACTATTCCAGCCAGTTACTTACACAAGTCCGTATCTGCGCCTACCGCGTCCCACACTCAGCCTGAAAGACTGCCGGAGCCGATCACCTTCCACAAACAGGCTCTTGGGCAGGTCAGTACTACAGAGAACATAAAAATATCACACCACAGCCTCACCGCTCGGCCAGCACAGAGCAGGGGCAGGCACCGGCAGCGCTGTGCTTCACCAGCGCCGCTGTCCCCTCCTCCCGGGCCCGACCCACAGCAGAGCGAGCCGGTGACCGGGCCTGATCCCCCACAGCCGGTACGGCCCCAACGGCACCGAGGGCGGCGGGGACCGACTCGCCCCGCTCCACCGGGCACCACGGGGCAGCAAAGGGCCGCATCCGCTGCAGAGAACAGAACTGGCAGCAGCTCCACAGAGAGCAAACCCCAGTCGCTGCCCACCGCGCTACCGACCCCCCGGCCCTCGCCGCCCGCTCCCCGCACCGGCCATCGCCGCCGTTCAAACTCGGCTCCGCGGCGCCGCCCAAGTCTCGCGAGATCCGCCCCGCCCGCTCCTGCCCCGCCTCCCGCAGGGCGGGCCCGTGATGGGGCGCGTGAGGGCGGATCCGCCCCGTG